>VZUI01082832.1:0-140744 GCA_013401135.1 Cettia cetti
AGGGCTGCCCCTCACCCCTTCTCCTCAGCGCTGCCCCTCAGCCCCTTCTCCTCAGGGCTGCCCCTCAGCCCCTTCTCCTCAGCACTGCCCCTCAGCCCCTTCTCCTCAGGGCTGCTTTTGATCCATTGATTAAGTGCGGCCAACCATCCACCCAAATCTTTCTTTTCATATATTGGACCTGAGTACTAAAATAAAGCATCACAATTAAGCCAGAGGATACCATAAGTCTGTTAGGAAAAGCAGAGGGGAGTCATCCACATTTTTCTTATGCTGTTAAGAAGTGCTACAGCATTTCAATTTGTACTGAGCAAAAAATTACTATAAGGATTTCACAAATGCTTCTCAGCTTTTATCACCATCATATTAAAAGAAGAAATAAAATAAAAAAAATAGTTTAAATGTAAAAATGGATGTGACTAATATTGAAATTGCTGGTTTAATATGGTTTTTGTCCTTAAATAAGTAAGAGTAGAATTGAACTGAATTGAACCAGGTTATGAATATATTAGCTGCAAAATTTCAGGGTTGATTCTTAAATGTGTTTCTGTATTGAAATTTTATGCCAGCTTTTGTTTACATTTCTCTCAGTCCAATCTCATCTCTCTTCAGTTAATAATGACAAAGAAAAAAAAAATTGACTCCTCTTGTTTGATACAGAACTGAATTTGGAAGCAAGTATAACTCTAAAAATTATACTGGGCTAACAGCTTCAAACTCAAATATCTGAGTTTTCCTTAAAACAGAATAAAAAATTACATCTGTACCTACTAATCACAGGCTTTTGTTCCTGAAGAATAATTGAGAACAGCAGTAATAAAAGCCCCAAAATTGAAATAATATGAAGAAAGAATAGGGGAACAATTCATTCCATCCCAATGGGTATTGACTGAAGAGTTACCTGAGCTCCAGAGGCTCTCTTTTGTGTAACTTCAAGTGTCTAAGTGACAGGAATTGTGAAGAAATTAAATGAAAACTAAGCCAAAGTCTGTTCAGTTTAGCAGATGAGGGATTTGGAGGTTGCTGGTACTTGGGGAAGTGTGTGGTCCTCAGGAGATTTGTTCTGCAGCATGATTTTTCTATGGAACAAAAAGTCCAATTTAAATAACTCTGTAGATGTAATTCTAGTTTATAAACTACGCTTTGAATTTCTGTAAAAGAATATCACCTAGCTTACCATGACACCCTTTCATATTGAAAAGAGAATTGTAAATCTGGACAACTAAGTTTCTGGCCTTGAGAAGGAAGCTTCAGGAACAGTAATTTGATCAAAACACTCTCAGTTCTATTTATGAATCTGGGAATATGCATCAGCTGAATTGTGTCTGTGCTTTTAATATTAATGGATACCACAATAAGAATCTGCATAGACACAGAGGGATCAGTATATCCATATTTCTCAAAACATAAAAGGGGGTAGGGGAAGAAATTCAGAGGCATCCTCCTCTTCTGCTTTCACATTATTTCTTATGCCAGTATCTTGTTTTGTATTGCCAGGGGGATTAGGTATGTTACGCAGGAAAAAGCACGCTCAGCTTCTGGGGACTAGTGGTATACTTTCTGGTTTTAAATTAGTCAATGATTTATAAACAATATGTTTGATAAAGGCCAGTGAAATCTGCCTAGAAATGTTGTCAATGTTTTCCTCAGCTTTTTGACAAGCATAACCTAAGTGGAATTTCCAGTAAGATTTTATTTTTCTAAACTGTGTATAAAATTAAAGACGTGATCTGAGAAAGCTGGTTAAAAAATTAGAAAAATCTATCTTGTTGAGGTCAGCTATCAGCTGTGATTTTGTTGAATGATTAATGTCAGATTTTAAATATTTTTCTTTTTTTTCTTGAAGTTTAGTGAGAAGCCGAAAGAGCAGTACTCTGAAATGATCCCAGCTCCTATTAACAGAGTTAACAGACTGCTTGAGAGCTAATGCAGTGGCAGCACCACACCTAATAGAGGATGTATCTATTCAGTTGATTTTTTTGATTGCTGGCAGTACATGCAAAATGGACTATTCACTTATTGCTGGCAAACTGAAAACAGGCTGACGCCAAATAATACAGCTAAACTGGCTGTCTCAGCCAGACTTGCATTTTTCCTGAATTTTGGAAACAAACGCATGACCAGTATTTTTTATTAAAGACCCTCTCTCCCAATGCTGCTCTAGATTCTTCCCTTTCAGCTGCATGTTGCCAGGCCATTTTTGCATTAAAGTGCTCATCTTGCTCTAACGGGTGCAGGTGCTGCTGTGCCCTTGGGGGGTTCTGAATCCAGCAGCTCCAGCAGGAGGTGGTTGCACAGCATGAGACACAAACATATACAGACCTTTATTCCTTCCCACATGATCCTAACTGGTGAGCACGTTGCTCTCTAGAACCACCATTTCAGTCTCTGTCTCAGTATCCTGTCTGTGGTTAAACCAATTAAAGCACTTTGTTGCTCTTCTACCACATTCAAATAGCCTGCCTAGCCAATAAGGACTTAGTCAATTAAATTGATTAAAGTTTATAGTGGAAGCTATGTTGGCACCTGTTGCCAAATATATCTCATCTAACTCTGCAGACTGCCAGAAAAGGAGTTTTGCTGCTTCACTGAGTATGAGAAATTTGCAATAGAAAATGCATTGTTGTGGCACTTTTTCTTTCCATATGCAAGTCAAACACATTTTGCAGATTCAGAACATGCTTCAAAAACTCTGAAATTTGAACGAACTCCTAATGTAAAAATTGTTGGGGTTTTTTTGCTGAGTCCATGGGAAAAGTTTTTGAGTCTGTGTTAGCATAAAGGGAGTTGTTGCCGTTATATTTGGATCTTTAATTTTTGTAAAATGTTTACCAAAGGGTAAAGGTGTCTGATACATGATAGATGGGGCTGTCGAGGTTTGTGGAGAGAGGAACCAAAGTGGGTTTTGTTCATGAGAAACCAAGCAAATGATCTGTGCACTCGGAGCTGCACCACTGCCTTGATGACAGGACACCAGACTTGGTGACCAAGACTGATCAGCAAAATTAAGGAATATTAGCATCATATTAGCTTTCCATGAGCCTTTGCTCATCTCACAAAGTCCTCCTTGTGAGGTAGCTTCAATGCCATGGGCAAGTGTGTTCCACCTTAAAACTCTGGGTTCAAAGGTATTGCTGGATCCCTGGGAATTATTGCTTCCCTTCTTCACTTCCTCCTTCAGTCAGGCAAGCACAGGGGCTCAAAGGAGAATGGCACTGTTGTGAAGGGGATGAGAGAGGGTGAAAGAAGCAATTATACCTAATACAGGGCAAGACTTGCTTCCCTCTGCCTAAACCCCTCCACCATCAAACTCAACCAGCTGGAGCTTGGTCATAGAAGATTGGGCTGTATTTCCTCCATGGGAGTTCTAATCTGCTTAAGTCTTATTGTTTGACTTTCCTAATTTAGTTTTCTTTTTCTTTGTGCTAAAAAATTTAATTGCTCTTTCACTGCTTGCTCTGTTGATTAATAATGCAGAAAAATCATAAGATAATGTCTGGGGTATTGCATTTTCCTCCTGGAGGCAGCAGCAGTGTCACAAGCACAGGGCTGTACGCTTGCAGCAGGAGCACCTGGGGAAAAGAGAAGCCAGTGAGCTGGGAATTTTTGCTTAAAAACAAATTGAATGAGTGAATAAAGAAAATCATTAAGGCTTCATCTATAAATACTCTCTAATTTAAATTCACATTGGCATGAAATTTTAAAGATTTATTTCCATAATTTGAAGTAAAAGGTATTTGTTTTAGGGGCGATTAATTCACACACTGCCTTATGGGTAAGGGAAAATTGCAGGATCAGGGTAGTATAAATTAATGATTGGAGTATGTATATTAAAAGTGTGAAAAAATATTTTAGTCAAGATTTTTTCTAGTTCCTTCTTCCTATTAGCATAGTGGTTGTAGAATTTCCTGATTCATTAACATTAAACAGGTACTGGTTTTGTCATGATAATAAATAAAATTATCATCTCAGTGGTTTAAAAAAATTACTTAGACCAGGAATATAGTGGGCAAGAATAAAGAGACAGAAAACATTTATTGCCTGTTTTACACTGGGAATCAGTTATAATGTCCTCTTCAAGAAAAGACAAATATTTCAAGGTATGATCATGCATATTAGAAGATATTGTGTACAATAACTAGAACCCAGGCACCAGAGTCCTTTGCCCAGACATCATCCTGTGAATCCTTCAGAGCACCTGCACTGTTCTTGGTGAGCAGGAAGAGGGTTCTTGGGTGAGTTATTAGGGGACAGCTGCTGGAGGCAGATGTCTGTGCAGGGGCAGAGCTCTGGGAGCTCAGGCTTTGTTTATGAGGTGATCACTTCTGAGCATTTGGTGTGTGGGGAAACTATTCTGCAGCCTTTCTTTATGATATGCTGGCCAGTGTCTGGTTCTCTAATAAAGTTTTCTTCCTTTCCTTTTGTTATTGACAAATTGCCTGGTTTCCCTGCAAGGCTGTTTAGTGATTAGAATGGGAAGAACATTGCAATGTTTTGGGTATTTTTCCTTAAAAGAAATGGTACTTATGAGGACTGTGATATTTCAGACTCTAAAGGCAATTGCAGCACCTTCACTGTCTGCTGTCCTTTGCCACTCCCCTGGTCCAGCCCATCCCCAAGGCTTTGTTTCCGTGGAGGCAATGCTTGTTGTTAGAGATACTTCTTCTACAAACAGACTTGTGAATTCTCACACCTTTGGTTCAAGCTTTATAGTTTTAAGCCTTATCTGGAACTTTTATGTTCCATCTTCTTTGATCTTTTGCCAGAAGGTTTTATGTTGTAGACTAAGGTTATGATGTTTGCATGTTTTACTTCTCAGTTGCTCTGTGAAGAGCAAACAAGAGATGAAAACCTTACATCAGGGTTCCTCCCTTCAGAAAGCAGCATTGCAAGTCCTTGATCATGGACAAAGCATTTTTTTGTCTGATTACTCTTATTATTTGAACATTTTTTAAAAGCATGGATAGCAATTGACAAATACATTAAGTTACAGCTTGGTTCATCCCTTGCTCTCCCTCAAGACAAACCAGAATTGTTAGAAGCTTGAGTTAGGAATATGTTTCTTTGTTAAACCATTTCTCTGGGGGGATTTTTGTTCTTTTTTTTTTTCAGTAATGGTTTAACTTTTTTGCCATTTGGGTAGAGTTTCTAAGCTAGAAGACCATCTCTGAATATCAAGTAATTTTACCCATTTTACCTCTGAGTTGCCAGAATTCTATGCATCAGTTTTGTTGCCAAAGCCATAGAATTCCAACAGACTTCGAGGTTTGGATGGACAGGAATCCACCATTGCTAGTGATGAACTGTTGTAGTGGCTAATTATCTCTGTGCTTATTTTAGCTTTCTTTCATTCACTGCCCTTCCTCCGCACTACAGAGCCCTTACACTGTGGGTTTGATTCCTGCAAATGTGCTTAAATATCCTGTTCTGGGCACCATTCATTCTTTTCTGATAAAGTAAACAGGTCGAACCGTTTATCCCTCTTACTGTTCTTAATACCACAGAACCATCACTGTTGTTCTTGGATACTCTTCTGTAGTTTACCCATCACAATCAAGTGAATCATGCAGAATTAGTTTTTCAGATAAACATCCTCTTCTTTCTCAGATCTTTCTGAACTTTTCCTTATGGAAGATCAGTAAGTCTCTGATAAAAACTTTTAAAAAATTGATACCTTTCTTTTAGAGAGCAATATGATGGTGGAGGGCTATCAATTTTTTAGTTTAATGAAAAAAAATCTGTTTCTAAAATCATTAGCCATTTTGAAATTGAAACTTTAATAAATGTTTTGAAAACCAAGTTTAGAATTAAAATAAGGATCAGAAAAAATGTGTAACGATACATGTGCATATTTAATTACCCAATTAAGTGATTGAAAACAACTGTTTATTCGTTGTAGTTAATACACAGATTATAGAGACCTTGGATTTCAATAGGGTAAGTTAGAATATGCTGTGAAAACCTTCTAAGAATAAGTAAAATTGAGCACTAGAATGAATTTCCAACAAAGATTACGGAGTTTTCATTACTGGAGGAAATTTTTTTTTAGATTTGTCAAAAATGGTTAAGTACAGTTGGTCATGGTTCGAGTTTGGGGAATGAGGGAGCAGATGGCATTAAAGAAGATGTTAGTATTTCTTTTAATTTTTTTTTTTTTTGACAATAGATATTTCTGCAGAATTCTGTGAATCTGTGATTCTTTCAAAGTCAATGTCTTCCATTGAATTCACTGAGTGGGAAGAAACTTGAAGATATTCAACAATCTGGTGACCTGAAATGACTCAAACACTCTTCCATCCCCAGAATATTCAAAGGCAGTGCATAGTGCAGGAAATTTTCCCTTTTCCTCAATCATCTAATGCTGTTATGGGGCAGATGGAGGGATCAGGTAGAACACTGATGTATCTGCCAGTCCTATTTTTTTGAGTTCTAAGATTTTAAAATCTAACTCTGAGCAGTCTCATTAAAAATGGTTATACAAACACATGTCTTGTCAAGAATAAACTTCACTAAGGGATTTTATGAATGCTAAGGAATGCAAGCCCAGGCATGTCTTTTTGAATTTTTGCAGATTTCAGTCATAAGTTCTATTGGATGTTTTTCTTGGCACCTTATATCTCTATTTCTTCTGAAACTTAAATTCCTCTTACACTCAGTTTAGAGTAACACTTTTCTGCCTCTAAAACCAGCAAAGCCAGATCCCTTTCCATCCAACTGGCATTAATTCCTTCAGGCTCTCCATTGGCAGAAAGTTGTTTTATTTAAAAGAAGCAGCTCAAAGCCACCAAGCGCTTTTAAGGTGACCAAGAGAAGACTGATTAGGTGTTGGGCAGGGTAAGCAAGGGAAGCTGGCTGGCAAGAGTAGGACCTCAGCTCCTGCTGTGACATGAATTCTCTGACAGTGGTAGCAGCAAAGGTTTTCAGGTGTCTCAGGGTTGTGTGAATGCTTTGAATGAGGAGGAACTGTACAGGCCTTTCTTAAGTTTTGTTCTGGTGAGTAATCACTGTCACGATGCATTGACTTCTGAACCAGAATGTTTTTCAGTGTGAGCCTTTCTGGTTTGGCCTGAGCTTTTTTCACATAACTGAAACTTTCTCTGTGCTTCAGTTTCACTTCCAAAATTAGAGTGCAATTTGCCTGCCTCAAAGCAGCAAACCAAGATCCCTTTAATAACGTTACCTAATCTATGAAGTATGCAAGTGGCATAATGGCAAAGGTGTGAAATGATGCCTACAGAGGGTTTGGGGGCTGACTGTCTAAAACTGTAAAAGTGACACATACAGGGAGCATCATGTTTTTGCCTTGAAAATACTGCCTCTAGGTGATATAAGGATTACAGAAAATAGCATCTGTAAAGTTCTTAGGATTCTTACAGGTTTGTATTTGCAAGTGAAAACCGGAATCATTCTGGGTTTGTTTTCTGGATAATATTTGCTAATTATAGCTAATTATTTGCTTCATACTAATAATGTATAACTAGTCATAATTAGTCCTGTTGTTCAAAGAAGTTACCAGGGTAGGTTCACTTGAGGATACTCAGCTTCAGACAGCCTCTTATAATCAAATTTTAGAATGTACTTATACACTTAAGACTGAAAAGAAGTCCATAGCAGGATTTCTAGAAGCCTCCAGGCACATTCCCTGAGTAGATGACTTTAGACTTGACTCTAACCTTGGAAAAGGGGTATATGCAGTCAGTTGTGGTTCTAGAACAAATTATTCTAGAACAAATTATTTGTTCTAGAACAAAGGGTTCTAGAACAAAATTGCTAGCTTGACCATCATAGTTTTATTTGTATATTATATTTGGCCTGTGATGTTTTTACCTGTTGTGAGCTAAAACACGTCATATTAATCCTCAGCTTGAGTCTTAAATAGAAGTATTTTCTCTAACATCTGGATAGGTGAGGAGCTTAGACATAGTTATAATGACTTTGTTGCTAAATGCTATCTTGATAACATTCAGGTGAGCCTCCTTGGAAAACAGGATGCACATGACACAGATTAAATTTATACTGATAACATATACTGAGCAAATAGTCTCCAAATATTACCTGATAACATTTATTTTAATATGTTGGTATTAGTACATATTATTGGTGTCGATAAAGATAAATGTAATTGCCAAGTGATCAAATGCATTCACAGGTTATGCTGCTGCTAGAATTATGACTTTGTGATCCTGGAATTATCTTTACCCACAGCTTAAGGAAAATATCTTTAAAGAAATGAGAAAGATAAAGTCCTGCATTTCACTGAAATTGTGTTACCTCTGAAAACTTCTGCCTGAATATGCTACCTACAAAATAATGTATTTATCCAAAGTTAAGAGTTCTGGTGGTTTAGACAATTGTTCATAGTCAGAATTGGTTTGGCACAATCAGTTTTTTATTTTAATGTCTTTTGTTGGTTCAAATAGTCTCCTGCTCTGAAGTAAACAAGATTTCTTTCTTTCCTTGTTTGTAACAGCTGAGTTAGATCCTGTGCTTTGTCTTTTTTCTTTAGTAAATGTTGATGACTAGAAGATTCAGTGGTCAGATTTAAGCTTCTGAAAAATACTTTTCAAAAAAAGGACATAGCTATCACTTCCTTTCCCTTTCCTGCTGCCCTTTGCCTGTGAGATATTGCCTAGGCTGTTATTCCTATTGATCTTGATGGACAGATTGGCTCCCTTTGCAAGCATTAAGAATTTGGTCCTGCAAAAAGGCAGCAAATCATTTCAAGGTCAGCCTTTTCTCAACTTCCATTAAAGCTGTTCAGTATTTAAAGAAATTCTACAGTCATTGATTGTCCTTTTGAGTGTCAAAACATTTTATCCCATAGGTATGAGTCCCATTTTTTAGACATTTTTTGCTTGTTGCAAAAGGCCAAATAATTCAAATATATCTCTCTGCTTCTATTTCTATGCTTGCCAAAAAAATTATTGCTTTCATTTTGTTTTATCTTTTGTTTGTGACAGGACAAGTGCACTATTCAGAAAAGAAAATGAACTGAGCGGTAGGTTCTGAGAGGTTGTCTCTGAGAACCTGCACACACACTGCCCCATGGAGGGAACAGGGGGAATAAGTCTTGTATAAAAATACTTTCTAGGTATAGATTAAAATGTTAACTCTCTATTTCCCAATGTATAATAGCTGTCTGTATTTAAAGAAAGTACTTCAGAGTTGTAGAAACAGATATAGGTTAAATTTATATGGGATCTTATAGAGAAAATCATTTAACATCTTCCCAAGACCTGAATAGGAGATGCAAGTACCCTTTTTATGGTGTAATTACACAATTCAGGAATCAGTATTTTCTGACCTAGGCTTTCCCTCTTCAAAATTTGCAATATATTGAACTGAGAAGAAAGGGAAGGGAAATATAATTGAATTTACAGGTAGTTCCTGTGAGATTTTTCATTTTAGTGCTCTGTAACAATAATTTCAAACAACCAAATTCAAACTGGCAAAACAGTGAACAAAAAGCTTTAGGAACCCCTTCCAGTCACACTGGTAATTCAATACCTACACTTAAATATCAGATCACCCTTGATATTTTACAGGGATCTAGAACTGAGTCCAAATTTCTCTTAGCTGTCATAATTTCATGAATATTATAGTAATTTACAATATTACTGGCCTCATGTGGATCTCAAATTATTTCAACAAATGAGATTTGTGCACAAAAACTTAATATATAATTTTAAAAAAAGTTCTTGAGTGTTTTACAATGCAAAATAATTATCGTAGCACTTTTGATAAAGTCTAGGAATTTCAATATCTTTTTAAGCATAAAAATTTTATGAATGCCACAGCCCACCAAAAGCCTCACTGACATGCTGGCATAGAGTAGCATTTTCCTGACCTCCAATCCCTATTTCTGTATTTACTTTTTGAGCTCCTTGTTAACTCAGGTGCTTATGTTGTGTAGTCTTGCCTCTGTTTTTGTTCTAATATATTTCTAAATACCACTGATTTCTATGAAAAGGATGTTTTGGGTTTTTTATTAAGCATCACCTCTGTTCTTTATTTCTGTGTGTACAATTCTTTATCTGCCTACTTTACAATAACACTGATTAGAATAAATACCTTCTTGCTACAGTATTTTGTGGACACCAGGGCTTAAAAGCAGTAATATATTTCACTGGACATCCAAAATAAATGAACAAAACTCTAAACACTCTTGTGTTTCAGCACAACACAGATGATAATTGATAAAGATTGGAGAAAAAAATAAGCACTGCAGGAACCAGGATGTTGAATGAGCTTGAAGTATTGTCTGAAATCTCTAATTCAATGTAGCCTTAAAATGTGTCAAATTGGTTATGCTAAAATGTATTGAGTCAGAAGCCCTGGTTGTTTTTTTATTTCCTTTGTTTTTCTTTTTTTTTTTTTTCCCTCTTATCACATTTCAGCTCATGCCATTAGTTATTACGGAAGTGTCAGAAGAGAGTGTTAAATTTTATATGATGTTTTCTTACCTCAGGGACCTCCTGGAGAGTATCTGCATTCTGCAGTATATAGTACAAATAGAAGGCACCTCATGGGGAAAAAAAAATATTACAAACCACTGATTCCATAACTAAAACACAATATGGAAAGATTTTACATTTTAAAAATCCATATCATATATAGTTTTAAAAATCTGAAAGTATCCCGAAAATTTCTGCCAAATGCATGAACGTGGAGGGGAGAGAAAAGCTAAATCATAGGCACTGGAGATACAAAAGACATCCTCCCTGATCTCTTGTAAGTGCAGGATAGGTTTATGTTGCCTATTTTTGACAAGTTGCAAGCATCAGATATCAGTGAAATGGTTCTGGTTCCTTCAAAGAGGGGCTGTTTCCTAAAGTTTTGTATTTACTGCCAGGCTGTCATGAAGCCCATGTTTTAAGCTGTACTGGAACAACAGCAAAATCTGAGGGACACAGATCTCAGGAGAGGGCTTAGAATGGATGGCTCCTGGGAAATGTCTGATTTCCTAGCAGTGTGTTCACTACCATCACCTATCCTTGGTAGCAGAGTAAGGACATTTTATGTTTACTCGTGCTCAAGAATGGTGTGTGGATAGCTGTGCAGCTTTTTGGCAGAGCACGTTATTGGAAGGAGGAAAATTTCTCTTGGAATAAAATTAGATTAGGACAGTAGGAAGAACCATTTCATCACTAAGGAATGTATTCATTCAGTAAACATTAAAACTCTTGCTGTCCTACCCCACTTGGGTACTGTAAAGATGTTTCTAGGCCACTTCTGCTTTTTATAAGATTAAAAATTATATTTGTCAATATATATTATATTCAAAAACTATCCTATTTAAATTTTATGTGAAAAGAAGGGCTTTTATATCAAAAAATACACATAAAAATGAATTTATCTTTTCCCATAAAGGAACATATTTGACAAAACTTAAAAATAACTTTACTCTCCATAAAAAATATGCATATGATGTGTTTTGAACCCATTCTAAATTAGAAATTCTGTTCCTATTGAGTCAATTGTAAGATTCTTAGAGGTTTAAGTCTACTTAGGAAATAGCAGTAAAATTGGAATATGCTTCGCTGGAAGAGAGAAACTCTTGCAGGCAGCTTGGATTCCTGTGAGGCAGCTCACACTTCTGAGTGACTATGGGCAGGCTCACCAGGTCAGATGCACTTGTTGCCTTGCTGTGGAAGTGGAATACTCAGGAACTACTTCAGTGTCACCGTTTCCTTTGAAAACGCCACTTATGCTGAAACACCTGCCCTGATGCTGCTCCCCTAGAGCCTCTAATTCATGGCATAAAATACCATTATTTTTAACAGAGCAGAAAGATTTCTTACATTAGCCCTTAGATTTTTTTTTTTTTTAATATCATATTGAGCATTTATAGCTGAGTGTGTACCTTCAAGCATTTCAATTTTATCCCCTAATTTTTCCCATTTGCAGAGCATGAGAGTCCAATTTAACATCAAATTTCTCTTCCATGGGTTTAATAGCACTTAGTTTGGTACTTATGGAAATTTCATAGGTAGAACCAATGTCTGTCAGCTTCCCCAGGGTGAAAATTACAGGGCGTGGGAGAGAATATGGAGCTACTGAGGGAGAACTCCCTCGAGTGATGTCCCTATCTTCCTCTCCAAAGGATATTAGCAATCATTTCTGAAGTGTTGCAGCTAAATCTGGAGGGTTTGTTTTTTTGTTGGTTTTTTTTTTTTGACAAATAAAAGAAGATAAAATCTGTTTTGAAGTCTCTTAAGCTAAAAGCTTTGCCTTCCAAAATCTTACTGCTGGATGTGTCAGCTGTGCTTGCAATTATGAGCAACTCCAGTGAAGTTAATAAGATGCCACTATGTCCAAGATTGTTCACAGCAGTGGAGTTCAAATTACAAAATTACACTATTGAAACAGAATGGCCCTTTTCCACAGCTGTCAAATTATTAACTCTCAGAAAATAGCAGAATACTTTTTTTTTTATTATTTTCCAGCTTTTAAGTTAATACCATCACTACTGATTAAACTCAAGGTCACATGAATTCTATTCTACAGAAAATAGTCCCAGATCCTGTGGTTGCTGGTTTCTGTGGCAACATAATTCATATGAGGAAAAGTTTAATTTTATTGTGAAAATTATGCTTTTAGCACCATAACTCTTGACAGTTTGTTTTGAAATTAACTTTTATCCTTTTTCCACAGTACAGCATGGTGCAGGATTTTTTTCCTCTAAGAGAACAAAATCACTTGAGAAAAGTTACTAATAAAACATTTAGGTTGATGGCTTATCAGCACTTGTAAAACATTGGCTGTCTGTTCATCAGCTCTCATTTCCTGCGACCTTGATAACATAGTGGGGGTAGTGTTCCCTGCTAGTGCTGTGGTGCTTTTGAAATGAGCTGGATGTTGCTCACAAGTACAAAACCTAAAACAAACAACCCCCACCCCCAGCCCTCGTACATCCATATGCAGAGGAGATGTACATCCTCCAAGCACTAGGCGATATTTATGTTTGTTTTATTTTGGAACTCCACGGGTGATAACGCTCGCTGCCAAAATAGAACTGTAGTTCCTCATCCACTCTCTCTTTGATTTCATGGGGCAACTGCCGTCACAGGAATGAACTTTGGGAGAAAGAAAGGTTTCTATTCACTGTACTGGGGACAAGTTCTTCCTCTGCAGGTTTTGATGGGTATTTCCAAATGTGACAGTAGGTGAATGACAGTTGGCTCATGCATATGAGTTTTCCTGAAAGTAAGGGTAAAATTCTGTAGAAGTTGCAATTTGCTCTCTGCTTCAAAGTAAAACTTGGCATGATATTGTATTCACACTGATTTTACAGAACGATAATTTTATTCAATCAGGATGGTATCTATCCCTGTTTCTGCACTGTTAATTTTTTGGGTAGTTACTGCTCTTTCTTGTATATCTTTGAAAACTTTGAAATCCTCCCCCACCTCCCTGAACTACATTTAATATACTGAATTTCCAGTCTCTCTCTGAGCCATTCAGTTTTCCTAACACTGACTGTATTGAGGGTGGCTATGCTGGGAAACTAAACAGCATGAGTAGTTTTTTTCCAGTCACTTATTTTCTTATATTAATGTGCAGTGGGAAAGTAGATCTGTGTTCCTAAATGAATTAGATTGGCTATAAAGGTACAGGATTTATACTCCTTCCTCTCAGACAAGTACTAGGCACTCTTTCATCTGAGTTGTCCCATTGAAGGACATGGCTAAAACTCTTCTAATCTGAGTGGAACAAGGTTAGTCTAAAATCCTTTTTCACTATTGCAATCAATCAGAACTGAGATTTGTTGACTGAATGCTTGATGCAAACTGTACAATCACCCTTAGACAAAGCACAATTGGAATTCTGAACCGGCTGTCTGCCTCCTCTATCAGGATGAAGTACGAGGAAGCAGCTGTCAGAAACTGATAATGAGATGCACTGATAGAGCTGTGGGATTACTCCTACCCACCTCATGTCTATACAAAGCACAGTGGAAGCTAAGTTATTATTATGCTAAATTATTGAAGTTTTTTAATATAATTATATATTCAGACCTGTCAAATACAATTTTAATGGTATGAGATAGGCCCACAGATATTTACTCTTCATGTGGCCATCCAGTGGAACCACAACCTCTTGCTACAATCAGCATTATCCAGTTTCATTATGCCTTCAAAGGCAGCCCACAGGACTGTGCTTTCCCCAGCTGCAGTCTGATGCTGAAGTGAAGAAAGAGGATGAGCTCAACAATTTCTGACTCAGATTTGCCACTGCTTTGGTCTGTTTCACTAGATCAATGAAGAAAAAGAGGCAGGTATTCGAAATATTTATATCCGTATCTAACTTCAAACACTTAATTTAAACATAAATCTGATTTAAATCTAATTTAAATTGATGGGATTGTTCCTGTGCTCAAATACATAATCCAGCATTAAGGTCTATGTAAATAAGACTCAATCCAATATTCTTAAGGTTCAAGGTTTCTAAGCATCTCTTTTGTGATATAAAGATTCTAATTACTGCTACACTGAGGTTCTGTGGAAAACGTTCTTTAAAATCTTCTGATCATTGTTCTGCAGAATAAATAAAGCCAGAAAACTGCTATAAAAATACCCTTGTATTCTGGTAAGCTGGTGGTACAGAAGCACAAGCCCTATTGATGTTTGGTATTGATCAGACTGTAGACAGCTCTCCCTATTTTTTTACTCTCCATTTCTTCCTTATTCCTGTGAAATATTGATAATGATTTCCTTTGATGCACCAAAATACAGAAACAAAGTGTAAATTGTAAGCTTAAATTTTTTTAGCACGACATTACTGAAGAATCAGATTAGTTTAAGGAATACATAATTCATTGTCTGGGTGGTAGTCACATTGGGGGATACTGACAAAATTCTATTAATCTTTCTTTTCCTAGCTAATTGGGGTTTCTTTGCCCTTTTCAAGAAAGAAAATCCCATTCATAAATCTAGTTCATCCAGGACTTATGTTGCATTGCTTTTATTATTATTGTATCACTGTCTCAGTAGTTCAGTTTTAGAACTGCAGACATAACTGTCAGGGAGATTTACAACTGACTGTTATGGCAGCATTTTATAGCTCAGATTGCACTACAGATCCTTTAAAGTCTTAACATTTATCCTGTGACTTCAGTTTAAAAACACAATTTGCTTCTTTCTATTGGTAAGAGATGCTGGAACCATGAAATACTGAAATAATCTGTTGCCCACAATATTTTTACTTATTCTGAACAGTATTCTGAATTTCCAACAACGATTTGCTGCTAAACTAGAAGTTCATTATCAAAATGTGCTTCTCCCCTCCCCATACATCTTCCCTGCCCATAGCAGTGCTGTCCCTTTCCATCTTCTAGATTCCAGAACCTGGCAGCAGTAGTTGAAGAGCTAAACAAGAAAACACATAGTTTCTTTCCCCCTTTTTTAAGGGTTTCAGAGAAAATACTGAGAACAAAGCCAAAGCTCTTCTTTGTCACTTGCAATCTCATTTTCTTCCATTTTTTCCCAATATCTTGCTCTCTCTGTCTCTCTCTGTCTCTCTGTCTTTCTCTGTCTCTGTCTTTCTCTGTCTGTGTCTTTCTCTTTTCTCTTTCCTCCCTCTTTCCCCTTTTCCCTCTCTCTCTCCATTTCTTTCTCCCTTTCTTTTCTCTCCTTTCCTTCCTCTCTCCCTCTCTCCCATTCCTCATACCCTCTTTTCTGAAATTCATCCATATCTTTTTTCTCATTACTGTTACTAATCTCAAAAATCTGATATTCCCTTTCAAAAAAAAAATATCTGTGTGTTTTATCCCTTGTACCTTGAAAAATATTTACTGCTCAGTGTTCTCCTTGATATGCAGTTCACCTGCTGGTTTTCCTGATGCAATCTTTCTTTGATAAATCTCTCACTGAATAGGTTCAACATCTCATTAGTGAATGAGATTGGCTGTGGGGGTGTACATGTGCAAGTTGAGTTCTGTGAAGAGCAAGGAAGGAAAAAAAAGAGGCAAAATATGCACCTCTTAATATTTCAGTAAATTGCTATTTTTACTACTCATTTGTGTGTGTAGTAAATGTATACACATATATAAACTTGCAATTATAATGTAAAAAGTAATTGGTAAGAAAGAGAACATTTAATTATGATCAGGGAAACGAATGAGGTCTGGCTCCCTATGGATTTATGTCCTTTGTGTCTGAAGTCCTCTCTTCTGACTGCATTACTCCCGGTTCCTTCCCAAGTCTCCTGTGATGATCACACTGGCAGGAAATAGCACTTTCTGCAGTTAACATTCAGCTGCCAATGAAAAGTGTATAATGGCTGAATCCTGTCTTTCCCTCTGTTAGAACACTAATTGGTTTCTTTCCTCTACAGCTGCTGATTTCCAGAATGTGTGTAAGAACTTCAGACTTTTATCTGTCTTTCAGATTTGTTCTCGGATGGCCACCATTTACTGTGGGAAAGGAAATTTGGCAGACATGCAACATTTTAAAATGTCTTGCTCCCTAATTTCCAAACTAAAAATGAGATCAAATTAAAATATACAGTTTGTGTAGAATAGTCATTTGGGAGCATCAGTTATTATTCCAAAAGCCTTTTACTTGTGCTACATTAATCACTGAGCCTATTGAATAAATAGTTAGTAAAAGGACATACAATGCTAAGAATTTGAACAAACACATTATTTTATTTACATTTCTGAGCATCCAATACAAAACAGCTCTCTCACTGAATGTCCTGCATAGTAGAACTACCAGATTTCACAGATACTCAACACAAGTTTAGGGAGGATCAATACTATGGCAGTGAAAGCAGAAGACTTGCAAGCATGGGAATAGAAAGGTGAACCAAGAGCCCTCAGCCCCAGAGGGAGAGCTATAATGCACTGTCAAAAGATGATCCAAGGACAGTAACTCCACCAGATGACAAAAGTCTTGAACTCTATAGAGGTACTGCTCTTATGGCACATCATGATTTTCCATGTTTTCCATCATGCTTAACATTTCTGAATTCTAGAAATGGTCATTTTCTTTCTCCATTTCAGAGGCGCTAAGAACTTCATCACACTCCCTATTCCCCTTTTCATGGTGTTTGTCTTTCCTTCTCTTCCCACCATCCCCATTCTCTATACACATGGCAGTTAGCCCCACTTCCAGCAGACCAAATAAGCCAAGTTTTTCCATATGTGAAGGTCTGAAATTCTGTAGACTTTTATCAGACTAATATTTTTCTTTTCTTCTAAATATTTGAAAAATTACAGCTAACTATTGTTAAATACCCAGGCTTTAAATAGTGCTGATTCATGCAATCAAGAATTGCATAATAATCCCTCCAAAATATGTACCCAGCACTTCAATGGTTATAGAATGTCACCTCTCAGTTGCATCAGTAAGCGTGACGGCTTTTGTGTGCCAAGTTGTTGATAGTATATAAATATTGTATAATAAAATATTGCACTTTAAAGAGCCCAGGCAGAGTGGAGAAATGGAATCTTAAGGAAGCATAAAGGTTTGCTAGCTGAGTGTTTGCCTCTATTTGCTGTTTCAAATAAATAACATTAGAGTATAAGCACTGAATCCACATAAAAATAGCCTTGAAATGGTAAAAGGAGTTTGCAATATTAATGGATTAGAAATAATTCATCACTATAGCATATTTCTGAGTGCTGTGTCATTTTATTTAAACTGTTTTGGTGCCTAAGGTTCTCTAAATCATTGTAACTATTATAACTTATTTTGATAATATCTTTGATTAACATTAAATAAAGGCAAGGGATTTCAAGGTATTTACTAGACTATTCATAGGTAAACATTGCTGTATATATAAAAATTTAAAGAATTAAAAGGATAGGAATAGGATACAATGTTCTGTAGATCTTTACAAGTGTGGGGACAAGTGCATTAGAAGGCCTAGAGCCTTGTGATATTGAAGCCAGAAGAACACCTTTGAAGAAATGACAGAAGGTCAATTTTAATATAATTTACTGAGTTGGAAAAAGCTCCATGTCTGTATTCTGGAAGTACCTTTATAAACCTGAGTCTAAAGTCTGCAGATCTGCTCAGCAAAACATGGGAGAAGACAAAGCTCAAGGAAAGAGGGACAAAAATATGGCACGAGTCTGAAGGAAAGAGTAAAATAGTCTGCAGTTTTACCTGAGGCTTGTTTTTTTTTGGGTTACTTTCTTATTAATTACATCTCTGGTATAAATTACCCTTTACATTGAATTAATTGAAAGAATTATAGCAGGCTGCATGCTCAGATACTTTGCTGGAATTAGCCATAGCTTGCATGAGGAAAGATGTGGCACAAATTGTAACTATTTAATTGATTCTCAACAGTGGAGGCAGAAGACAGTTGTAAATACTTGAACTGAAACACATCAGCTGTTTCCTTCGAAAAAGCCTTATTTCAGGAGCAGTTTCAAGAGACTTCATTAATATTTAATAAAGATTTTAACAGAGGGACAATAAAGGAAGATGCTGAGACACTGTGGGTACCTTATTATATCATATTTAGTTGTTGATTAATGATGTTCTGCCAGAGGTTGGCAACTGATGAATCTACTGTAACTAATAGTAAAGACGGAAGGAAGGCATTTCTGAGAGCAGAGTGAAAGGTGTGTGTGAGAATTTCAAGCAGTTCATGAAAAGATGGCTTTTGGATCTTTATGTAGATGTTAGGAGTGTTTGGCTCAGAAGATACAGAAGTTCAGAGGTTCAGAACAGTTTTGTTTCTAAGGCTAGCCTTTGAAGAGGTCTTCCAAAATTCAGTCTCCTCACCCTTGCATTTCTACCTATGTTCAGCAGATCACAGTAGTGATATTTTTCAATTTCACTATATCTGGAATGTCAGCCTTTAGGAATTTCCATCTTTTCTGAAGCCATGAACTCAGATCTGTATTGCAAGCAGAATACTGTTGCCAGATTCTGCTGCTCATTAATTCCTGCCAGAGGCAGGCTCTTTGCATCATGCTGGATGAACAGTCTGTCAGAGATTAGCTGTCCCACTACTTATGTTTCCATCAGCAATTGCTGGAGTTGGCAGCACCTCCTCACCCACACCTTTTTGCTATCTTCTTATCATCAGTGCAGAAATAAGTTAATAATTTTGTCCATGAATATCTTGAAAGAGGAGAAATTTTTAAATGTCCTCTGTATCAGGTCCTAAAAACCTTAGGGAATTCAACAGAAGTGGAAAATATCCCAAATACAAACAGCTATAACTTGATCTGGGGTGTCTGATCACAAAGGAGCATTAGCTGTAATACATCTCATCCATCTTGCTGTTCCCTCATGTTCGTATCTCCACTCCCAGTAGGCCAGATAGGCTGTCGGTGTTCCCAGGCAGCTGCAGAGAAGTTCCACCATGGTTGAGTATAAGGGATGATATGGCATATTATTGCCTTTTAGGTCATGGGATTATTATGGTATCTCAACATCTAATACTTCTGTGTTTCACTTCCACACCTCTGTAATTAAAATGATAATGTGTTCTCTGTTCCTTATCAAATCTGCAATATGAAGTTTAGGTATTGAATCTTCTCTTTCCCAGCATTTGCTTTCAATTTTTATGAGTCTCCTTTTATTTTTCACTTTGGTATCTTAGCCAGTCTCCAGCATAAGCCAAATCTCCATGACCCCAATTACATCATACTTCTTTTTATCTGCTCTGTGTTGTATCTAAAAAAAACTTGCTAATTTGTTCCTTCTGCTGCTTCTATTTTTGTAGAAAGAATTGACTTGCATAGGACTCGTGTTTTCTCCTCTGCTCTCCTCACCACTTCTCCACCTCACTTTCTCCCTGCTGCTGGGAGATTCTGCTTGTTAGGTGCTGTTTTAGTTTTACCTAGGATTGCTTTTGCCCAGGATTTAGCTCTTGACGATCTATACAGTTTTCTATAAGAAAAAAAAGGAATACTCCCCATGTATTTTGTTTTGCCTTTTTTTTTAAAAAAAGGAAAAAAAAATTACTTCCTAGAATGTTTCATATTATTTGAAATAGTCGTTGCTTGCATTTTCTTGAAATGAAATTAGCTGCTACCCAGAAAATCTATCAAACACTGCTGCCAATAAATTAAAAAGCACTTAAGTGACTTAGAAAAGAGCTGTTTCCACAAACCACCACTACATGTGATGTTCCCAGATGGAAGCTGGCATCCTCCTCTGCCCATGCAGTGTAGTGCAAGGACACCAGTGTGGCTCTGGCAACTCATGTAGCTGCATATTATTGGTTTTCATCTCCTAAATCACATGAGCAGTTCTGAACAGTTTTTCATACCTAACAACAAAGCAGGATGCAAAATTTAAATGGTCTGGTAAATACCAGAATGATTAATAAGGCTGCAATAAGATGCATTCAGCTTAAGTAACACAAATCCTTCGTCAGAAACAGGGATGCATAACAGGCCACACATTTGAATGTGTCTGTGCCTGCTCAATATCTGCTGGATATCAGTGAGGTTGGATTATCTGTGGGAAATATTATCATTCAAAAGTATTCAGTATCCCATCACCATCCTCTCCCTTCACAGTTTGGGAGAAAATGCAACAGGGACACAGATTGCTGAAATGCCATTTTGAAGTGTGCACTTTTGTGTTTGAATTGCAGTCACACAGATATCCCCAAAGCTGTCAAGGCCCCTCTGTATGATCTGTGCATTGCACAAACAAATGGTGAGAGTGCTCATTAGAAACTTTGTAACTGATACAAACAAGAACAACTGCTGAGGAACTGGAACCACAATTAAACATAATATATGTGAAGAGTGACCAATAAAGCCTTGATCTCTCGACTTACAGCATAAAGTTTGCTGTGCTCTCTCTGTCCTTCCTTCCTCATTTCAGGATGTTTATCTGATAAAGTGCACATGAAGTGTCACAGGGATCTCCAGCAGCTTCAATTTCCCCAGCTGCTGGTCCTCAGAGCTTATCTCAGCACTTATAACACCTCTGTCCTACCCCAGATGTGATCAGATGGCCCTCCTGAGCCTCGTGTGTAAGGAGACTTGCAAGACAAGAGACAGCAAACAGGATTAGTGCAGGAAGGAACATTTGATATTAGAGCAGTGCCAGATTTCACAAATACACATTGTGGACAAGATAGAAGCTTGTTGTCTTGGCACTTGGCAGAATGCATTTTAAAACCAGTAGTGTTTGAGGAGATGGGTATAACAGAGACACAGAGAAAGCTTGTGATCTCTGACTTCAAGAGCAAGGGGTTTGCTTACCTTTAAATTGGAACTGAGAATCTTCTGGACAAGGGAAAAAAGTATTCAAATTAATCAAACAAAATAGAGAAAATATTTTCTTACAGTGCAAGGTCTGTAAAGGAATAAAAAATGGGCTGAAGTGGAGAAATGCTGGCTGAATTCTGAAGGAGACTACTGTTGTGTGCTAAATGACATTCTTCAGGTATTTCAGGTTACCTTTCTGGGTCCTGTAACATCTCTTTTTGTGGCTGCCATGGTAACTATCATGGCTTCAGAGGGTGCAAGCTGGGCAGGGGGTTGAGCATACCTGGAGATTCCTACAGCAGAGATACACATCTACTATGGTGTCATTTGTGCTGAATTTTTCTAGCAGAGAAACTGACTCAGTGGGATACCTTGTGCATTGATATGTGGAATGTCTTGCTGCTGTGGCTTTGCAGGTAACCGAAGAAAATTATTTCTTTATTTCTGGA
The DNA here is from genome assembly GCA_013401135.1 of Cettia cetti. Taxonomy (NCBI): domain Eukaryota; kingdom Metazoa; phylum Chordata; class Aves; order Passeriformes; family Sylviidae; genus Cettia; species Cettia cetti. Next base: position 21,640 of record VZUI01082832.1, read on the forward strand.
AATATTTATTTTCATTGGGCTCCATAGAGAAAGCAATTGTATACTATGGTGGCCATCATCTGGCCTCCCACTACCAGAGTTTTTCAATCTAACAGACAGTAAATGGCCTCTAAACATATTCCATGTACCCTTCTGTGTTCCCTGGCCCTCTGTGCTGCACATAGCCACACATCACAGGAGACAGGACTGTTCCAGAGGCATGTATATTTTCCATGAGGACCACGTACATGGAGATGTGTGGGAAGTGGCAGAACTCCTCCCTCAGCTGCCTTGGAGCAGACAGTGGGGCTGGAGGACTGGAACTGTGGTGCAGGGATATTGAACTGAGCCTGTGCCCACATCCCTCACATCTCTTAAGCTTCTTCCTCTAATGTCCAGCACAGCAGCCATACTGTTAAGCAGTCCACTCCAATTTGTGTCAAAACTCCTAACTCTCATTTGGTTATTTTTAATCATAGCACTTGAAATGAAGCAATTGCAGGGAGAAAAAAAAATAGTAAAAAACCCCCATAACATTAGCAAAGATGTTACCAAAAAGAACAGCAATTTTAAATTTCATCATGGTTCTAGGTGCTGCAGATAATTAGAAAGGGTTTAAATAAGTAGATTTAGCTGAAAAGAAAAATATGTGTTAGGTATTGTTTTAAAGGTATTGTTTCAAAATATTGAGCTCAGTAAAACCTTAGATTTTTCACCTTCAGCTTACAGAAAGTGAACAAAACAAATCAGACTGTACTTTAGGGACTTAAAGAATGCTGCATTGTCAGAATAAAACCCAAAGCAGTTCCATAGGAGTTAGTGAGCTTGGATTAATGTCTTTGAGACTCATAGAAATTGAGGGCAGATTGTATCGGGGATCAGAACACCCAAAAAAAACCAAAAAGACTGCTGCAAAGCCTGGCTTAGGAGAAACAAAATTGTTTAAATTAGTAGACCACAGAAGTTTTGGCAGAAAGATGATATAATGACTCAGTGGACTTTGTTTGTAAAACAAAAAATAGGAATTGCTAAGTATGCTGGAAAAAAAAAAATATTGGAAAATACAAAGTGTGATTCTGAATAGAATCCAGCATGCAAATATTGCAACAGAATGCTCAGCACTAAACAGTGCCTTGCCTTTACACAAAGATCCAATGCTTGCATTAAGCAAAAGTGTTTTCTGAAAGCCCACAGACAGTGACAAATGCAAGCACTTACAAGTGAGCTCGTACATTTTTGTCATATTGCAGATAGAAGGAGAAGGTGATTGCAGAGCAAGAACCAAAGGATAAAAGATTTCTTTTGACTTTTTTTTGAGAAAATGGTTGCACCTTTTGTTCAAAACATTTACTTGAACATAAATAGTCTTCTCGTGCTTTGTTTATAAGATGTTCTCCCCAGACAGTGATCAAATTGCAGATCTCACTGTCCACTTCCAGCTTCCTTTTCTTCTAGTGCTCAGTAGGGTAAATGTTGCTGTAGTAAAAGTGCACCTTGTTCGATATTCGGTTGTGCCAGTGAAGCTCCCACAGCTGTGGACTGACTTGTCTGACAAGTGTGGATACTCAGGAGCAGTGGTACTGTTGTGTAAGTAATGGCCTTTTTTGTCTGCAAAAGTTTAGTTTCTGGTCCTGCAAAATGCAGGAAAATTAACATTCAGAAAAAGACTATAGGTTTGAAGAGCAAGAGGGAAAAGTACTGTGGGACCATCAAAGCTTCATTTAGTTTAACACAATAAAAAAGGAGAGATGAGATAGGATAGACTTGCTCTTCTTAATTGGATTTAATTACAACACCTTCATTTTATTTAAAATTAATTAATTTAAAAATGGAAAGGGTAAGAGTGAACAGGAGAAACACCAAGAAGGAAAAAGAAACTGTCTAAAGAGAAAGGATAACATCTGACTCAGGCAAAGCTCTGTTTAACTCATTGATGAAGAAATATCTATCTCATACAGGAAATTATAGGAATCAATCCGTTCTGGACCAGGAACAGTAACAGTGTGGTTAAATCAGCAAGTCTGATCTCAAGGCAGACTATATAAATTGTTTTGGCTCTAAATCAGGATCTTAGGACATTACCACCTTCAGTACTAGGAAGGTCTGGAGTCAAAGCACTGTCCAACTTCTGCATTCCTGTACTTCCAGGTTTTCTGATAAACCTGAAACATGAAGTCTGGAAAGGTCAGTCCCCAAGACAGGAAGGTTGTGTTGGCATAGCCCCCCAAAGTACCTTAGTTTCATTTACCATTTGTTCTTTGTCTCTCATGAGTAACTGTTTTATAGACCTTTCAGTGAATTGCTGTGGAAAAGATTACAAAATATTATCGTGACTCTTGCTCTGTTTGAGGTTTTTCAAGCTGAAAGTTTCACTTTTTTTGGTTCTTGTACAGATAGAGCAGAAAGGCAACTTCTTGGTAGTTGCCTTGCTTGGGGCTGAGGTTCTGAAGGATCAGTCTCATGTTGGAATGAGACAGAGTTTGCTTCAGTGTCTTGCATTCAAAGTGAGATTCTGACACCCCAGAAAATATTGTTCTGTGCACACGGTTTCATGTGATTCATGAAGGCACCATTGAGGATTCATTTTGTATTATTTTGGAGATATTTTTCATTGCTGGCAAAGAGGTGAACATTTATCTGTATGTAAAATAGAAACCCAATGTGCCTGTTGAAAACTAATCATGAAAAATGTCAGAGGAAATATTTTAAACTACAACACTTATTTTTTTTTCAATCAGATAAAATAGCATGTATTTGGATCTGAATATTATTTTCTATGGAGGATGGACACAACAATTTGTTTCTAGATCTACCTTTTCATTATGCATTGTACAGACTGTAATACAAAGAACATGATATGGTAATTCTTCATGGTTTGATAATAAGAATTAATATAAATCAAAATATTAAGTAATGTATGAAAGCACATAACAAAAATCCTTTGAATAGTATTTCATGAAAGAGATTTTAACTTTTTTCATGAATCTGGGCATGTGCTATTGATTTATAACTCCTGAAGGAGGAACAATCAGGTCAACCAACATTGCATCATTGCCAAGCTATTTAATGGGACTTTCTTTCCAGCCCATACTTTGACAGGTCTCATACGCCTAAGAAAAATCCCGTTATTATCAATTCATTATTAGTTTTCATTGAAGGCACGGGGTCAGGTCACAAATCCTTTTTTCAAAGACTCTCTGACTATTGCTTTTGCTTCCAGAAATAAAGAAGGAAATGATGGATGAAGCTTACATACCACAGTTAAATTATCAGTAGAAAACTCATTGGCTGGTCCAACAGGGTAAAGAAATTTCATAAATTCAATAAACCACCAGCAGTATAATGTGTAGATATACATGTGAGATGCAAAAACCCAGAGATTGACCAAGCTGATTAGAAAGACAGAAACACATTAAAATGAGTGACTGGTAAGCTCTGGAGGAGGCTGTTTGATGTGGATAAGCTTCTCACTGTGCATATCTGCTGGTAGAAAAAGTATCTGGAAATTTTATAGGGACAGCCTTGTAGATGGTGCAAGTGGCTGGCATGAAAGGCAGAGGAGAGAAGCCAAATACTTTTCAATTTGTTTCTATCAGGCCTTTGTGACATTCTTCTCTATTAGAATTACAAGCAAAGATTTTTCCAAACCATGCTAAAGACTGGAAAAGAAATAGCTTTATTTAATATGGATTGTTTCTCAGCCATTTTCTGATACTGCTGAGCGTGAAGAGCAAATAATTCCTTACTCGTCTATCAGTTCCACTGATTTTATTACAACTCTGCAGATACCTCAGTACAAAAAATATGTAAGACTATATTTAAAATATTTTTTAAAATGCTGAATGCTGTGTAAAATGAGGTATTCTATGTTTAATAACTGACTCTGACACTCAGAGCCACTTTGTAACATTACCAAAAACCCCAGCCTGTGGCAAAGATATTTTATCTGTTACACTGAGTGTAAAAATCAAGATTTGGTCTTTCTTGGGACTAGTGATTTAAAACTATTGCTTCATTACATTTTGTCTGCTTCATTACTGATCATTTCCTTTGCATCTACTATAACTTGTAACCATTTATGATCTAAATGGTTTTCTGTATGCGTAAAGTTTTTTTTCCCCCTTACAGTTAACTAAAGCTTCTCTCTTCTATCTCAATTCACTATTTTATGAACACTGAAGGAGGGGGAAAGTGGATGGTGGAAACAGAGTGTTTTATAAAGTGAAGTTTTTCTGTGATATTTTTGACTCAAGCGTTGGTTGTGTTGCATCTCTCTGCTGCACTAATTGGTATTCTATTTCTGTTTGAAGTAGTGCTGAATCAGGGCTGCTTATACGTGACTTTTTAGGCTTTCTGTGGATTTACTATAATATATTACTCATGGAAGTTGTCCTCATTGATGGTACCAAAGCAATGCATACAGATCCCATCACAAACAGAGCTTATTGTGCAAACACCTCTGTGTTTGCTCAGACACTGCTCATGCATGCTCTGAGACCTGTCTGTAAAGTGTCACTGAAGTGTAGTGGGACTAGGAAATATTGTATACAACAGGAAACAGCACCACTCCAATTCACATATTGTTCAACCTCATCAGGGAATTTCACCTCTTGGGAGAGTGTACCCATTGGTAAAACTTACAGCATAATTCTAAATTAAACATGGATCCAATATTTGCTGATATAATTAAATAAGAGAATTGGACTTGGTGAATTGGCTATGAATTTATATGCAGTTTTCCATGCTGTTCGTTTCATTATGTGCCACCTAATGTTTCCAATAAGGCTGGCCATGGCTGTTTTTCACAGTCTCATTTGGGATCAGGCCCTTCACACACCAGCCCTGGGCCTGGTGCAGAGGGAAGGCACCCAATAGCTCCCACAATGTCCTGCTGCAGGCTGAGCCCTCTGGCACAGGAGGGACAAAGGCCAGCCCCAGCTGAGAGGCTTGTTCACAGGAACTGGCTTGCTCTGCTCTGCTCTGGTTTCTGTTGGGTGGACTGATGTTCCTGTTTTATTTAGAGACTGAATGACATAAGAACCATCACGCACCTGCTTAGGTTCAACAGCTACTTAACATTAAATGGATTGGTTTGGTTACACCCAGGGGGGACCCATAACTGCCTTGGGGCAACACTGAGCTGTCCCTTGGGAGGCCACTCTCCCTCCTAGTCTAAAGGTATTTGTGAACAGACATAAATGAATGAATTGGAAGATTATTCCTCTTAGTCCATCTTGTAAAGTAGCAAGTTTTATGATTAATTTTTTTTTTTTAAATAACTGGTTAAAAATCATGGTAAGAGAAGTTCAGATCTAGAGCTAGATAGACATGAGGTTATATTTGGGTGCACACTGGAAGAGAAGCCTTACCATGGGACAATTTCTTGCTTGCAATTCCGTTTTGCAGCCTGTGGAGGCTTGGAAGGGAGCCCAGCATTTGTACAGTACAACTTATCTGGTACTTGAAGCACAAAGCACAGTGTGCTTTTTTGCTTTCTGAACATGTGATTTTGGCCTGAATCCAAAGAGGCATCTTGAGATTTTTGTTTGATGACCAGCAGACAAGGTATTTGGTGACTGTATCATGTTATTTGGGCTTCAAACTGACACTTCTCTGGAGTAATACAAGAAATGTTTGTGGTTTCTTCTTTCTTTTTTTTTTTTTTCTGCCAAAATACAGATATGTTTTATTTTGGAAATCCAGATTTCTGTTTTGTACAAGTGTATTTTTAACATAAAATAAGGACAAGGTAAAACATTGAAAATTATTACCAAAACCCTGTTCATTAGCTATTCTTTGAAGGTTTTAGTCATAAAATAAATAATTGGAGAGTAAAAAAAAATTAAAATGTAAATGTAAAAGTGCATTTTATTAAATATTAAAAAATATTATATTTTAAATTAATTTAAATGTAAAGAAAATAAGTAGAAAGGCTAGAATAGAAACGGAAGGTGAGGAAAAGAGAAAGACAACAACAAAGTCATCTTTGTTCCAGTGCTTCTGCAATGTCTTTTCAGCACTCTGTACTGATGGTTTCACTATCAAGCTTTGGCATGAAAAACTAAAGGACAATAAATTCCCAGGCAGTGCTCAACAGCAAAGAACATGACACAGCTCCTTTGTGAACTTCAAACAACTGGTGCTGCCAGAGCACACAGTTCAGAGAGCTCCTCTGCTGCTTGATTGATGCAAGATCTCTCGATCTGTACAAATACAGAGAGAATTTTGTGTGTGCGGAGCTTCAGATGAGAGCTGCTGCTGAAATGTTAGCAATCCATCTGAGACCTCTTTGAAAACTTGATCCTGAGGAATTTTACACATGGACAAACATGATTACAATCACCCTCCTAGAAACCAACATGCTGGGGGGAGGGATGGGCTGTGGCGGGCCAGGAGTGAGCGCAGTGGGTTCCTTGTTAACAGGAACAGCACAGCGGCGCTCGCTGGCACCGTGGGCACTCGGGCTGAGGGCACAGGGCTTGGGTGCCAACATCCACCAGTACCCCAGAGTCTTCTGGCCTCAGAGTTTAGAGGATCATAAAGGCCGTATCTAGCACCAGGCCTGTTCCACTCAGATCTGCATCTAAGTGGATGCAGAAGGGTTTAAAAAAGGCATTTTATTACTATTCCTGATGGGTACCTCAAATGTTCTTCCCCTCTCCCTCTCTTTCTTCTCTTTAGATTTGTGTAATTGAAAACAAATAGTCTGAATGAATTATTGTAGATTAGAACATATGAGAACTCTAATCCTCTTCAATTAACATGAAAGACAGCAGAATGGTAACAATACCTACAGACTGTTGGTGGTTCATTTTTTTGCTCTTTCAATTGCCCTGAAGAGATGCCACTGAGAACGTTTTTTACTGCTTTCATTCTCACACTCTCAAGAAAATACACATTTATTGCTCTTTGCATGAAATACCATGCACATAAAAGTCAGCAGCTAAGATCCCATTTATTTGAGGAGATTAAGACATCATTTTCTGAGTCATTTTTTGTGTGTCAGCAATGACAGTATTTACAAGTTCTCCGTTCCTACTACTTTTGTTTTATTATTGTTATTGCAGTAAGATTGGTTCTATTCATAATTTTAAAAAAAGTAAAATATTTGTAACATGCAGCGTTTCCTTTTGGTTCCTTGCTTGTTCTTGTAAAACTTACTGCCACAGAAAAAATGGGATTGCTGAAGAAAAATAGCATAACAAAATCAAGCAGATATGACAAAAGTCTGGTGCTAAAGAAAAATTTTCTTTTTTGCAAGAAAGGTGAGTTGCTAAGTTTTCAATACAGCCAGATGTCATAAAAAGAGAACAGAAGGTAATGATAACAATGGAAGTTTGCCTAATAATTCCAATTTAAATTTGTGTCTTTCAGTTGCCTTTTAATTGTAAAATTTCAGATTGAAACTGACCTTATTCTCTTTCCCAGTATTTTTTTGAGTAGTCCAAACTGGTGTTTAAGTTTGATTAAACAATTCCACATTTTTTAGATCTGTTAAGGGGAGAAAATGACTGTTTGACTGTTCCAGTTCCTTGGGGTCTGTGGGGGGTTTTCTCTTTGTTTTTGGCAGGATTTTTTTGCCTATTTTTATTTTCTCTTTCTCTTACTGTTAAGAGTTTGTGGCAGAAATTTCCATTAGTGCCCATGCACTAAAGATAATTAGCTGCTTGCTGCTGCAATTTTCAAACACTTCATGATCCATAATCACAGTATGGCTGTAGTTTCTGTGGTCAGGACACAGAGAAGTGCTTGACACTGCCCATCTTGTCCTCCCTGTCAGGTGAAGTTGCAGGACGCAATCATAGAAGGTTAAGGCCACAGTGTGAGTTTGATGGTAGACTTGGTGACTGTTGGTTGTGTTTTTTCCCCTGCACCCATCTCATATCTCAGGTTTGTGTGTCAAAGTCACTCTAGTTTTTGTAATTGGAGGAGAAACAATGTCCTTTTAGAAGAAGGAGCTTAAGGAGATTTTTTCTGCCACAGAGTTTAAGTCCAGAGACTAAGTACAGTTTAAGTCCAGAGACTAAGCACAGTTTAAGTACAGAGACTAAGCATGGAATGAAAATTTTTGTTCTGCTAGGTTAATTGGGAAACTTTCTCTTCAAATTATAATATGGGCTTACTGATGGTAGACCTGTTTGCTTGTCCTCAGCTTTGCAAAATGCATTAAGGCTCTGCTGTGGCGTTTGCTGTCCTTTGAAGTCTCAGCTATTGAGGATTTTGCATTTGAAAATTAGCCTCTACTGTGAATATGACTGAGTTACTCTTACCAGTGTTTCCACTGTGCCATAGGTAAATCAATCCATGAAATTCCTATCCCCAAAGACATGATTTCAGTGGGACCATCTTAATGTCACTTCCACTGAGACCAAACTTTCTGAGAAGAGAAGAACTGTGCCACAGAGTCACATTGCACCCGCAGGGCTTCAGAGAGGGGAGCACAATGTCACTGCAAAGCTCCACAGAGATCCTTTCTTTCTTTAACAGCGTAAATACCAAGGATTTTGCTATTGAAAAGAAGCTGCTTTTATGAATATATTTTAGTTACTGTTAATAGTGTTTTCATTGTGTCAAAAGAGTATTGAATTTCTTCCAATAAAGCTCTATCTCCTGAGACACAGTTTCAGTGGGAGCATCTCTTCCTGTCACTTCCATTGAGATCATGATTGCTTGGAAGGCAAAAAATAGTAACTGTGTCATTAAAGTTATACGATATCAGTAGGACTTGGAAAGACTACAAAGTCAATGAAAAATGTCACATACACTTTTTCAGTCTTTATCTTTCAGGGTTTTAAAAGAAAAAATAATTAAAGATATATTTGAAGGGTGAATGTGATATTTTTTAACCATTTTAGTCCCTTCGATTCTGCTCTCAGTGTCTAAATCAGCAGGAACTGCATTCAAACACTGAGGCCTGGGAACACATTTGGAAGTAAAGATGCAAATTAGAGAACAAAATCTTCTTTTGTCGTGTGTCAGTCACCAACAAAGATGAGGCTACTGCCAGGGGTCAGATGCAACCATAAATGTTTCAAATAATGTCAGGAAGCAGCTGAGCCATAGTAAAAACCCTGTCCTTGACTTTGCTGGCTTTTGTGTTGTGCTCAAGACCGGAATGCAGAAGCTGTGGCACAGGGAGGCGTGAGCCTTGTGGCACTAAGGGATCTTCCAGCAGTGCATGCTTCTGAGAATGGTGGGAAGGACTATTACTGCCACTGTCCAGGAGATGAAAATAAGGGTTTATTAGGCTCTGAGACACATCTGAGGAAAGAAAAGGTGAAAAAATGTATGTCTCTGTCTCATTGGTTGCGCTAATGACTGCTCAACCAAGGTGTGATTTTTAAAAATATTTGAGAACTCTTTATAGTACTGAGACAGAAATATGCCTTTTTCTTTTTTGTTAATATCTAATTTCTTTTGTTGCAGGAATTTATTCAACACAAGCCTGTTGCTTTTTCTGACATGTAGTTTTGGACTTTATAGCAAACATGTTATTTGTTATGTGAAGTGAGCTGAGAAAAAATGTAATTTGACTTCTTAAATTATATGGATGTACTTGTTACTCTATTCTCAGGAGCATATGAAATAGCACTACCAGCAGAGACTCTGACAATAATCTCAGCTGCATGCTTCTTCTCCCTTCTGCTCACATCTCATTAGTGATATTGTTCTAATAGAATAAAAATAATTAACGTGTACATCTTCACAGATGAGCCAAACAGCCCCAAGTGAAAACAAATTTCAATAATTTGCACTTCCACATTTTCTGTGATTTAAATCTGGAGCATGATGATCTCTGGCTAAGAAAATTTTAGATCTAGGCATGTAAAATAAGTTATTTTAGTAGTTGGAATTACCAAATACCCCATACTGTTGTCTTTTTTAATTTTCCACCTCATTAACATCTGCAAATGAGTATGTGAGGTTGAGCCTACAGAAGTCATACTCTTTTGTCATTAAATGTATATGCCGCTAGCAATAACTGGCTCTTGCAATGCTGTTTTGCAGATGTATGCGTACTTACCCCCAAAATCCAGCAATATGGTCAGCTTAGAGTTGTCTAATCAATACCCATATCCTGAATTTGTGAGACAGTTGTAGATAACCTTTCCAACTCAATGGCATCTGTCCATACAGCTCCAAGCTGTAAGCTGTTTCTAAGAAATAAAATTTAGTTGAAAAAATTAAAATCACTCAAGCACAGAATTTTCTTATTCCAATCTGATAATGTTCAAATCTCAGGATAAGAATATTCTTGGGCCAAGCTCCTCAGTTAAGCTTTATATCAGATGTCACCCATGTAGATGATTTTTCAGAAACGTTCTCCCAAATTATATAATTTGAAAGTAAATGCAAACCAGTTTCCTTTGCAGCTCCTGCCTCCAAAGGGCTCAGGTTTTTTCATACAGAAAAAAGTGAGGTATCACCTTTTAATTAACTCAAGTACCAACCCTATATAGTCTCTATAACATTACCCCACCATGTATGAACTATTATCACATCCTAATCATGGAATAGATCACGTGCAGTTGTTATTATGGGACTGAAACTTTAACCTTGGACTCCAAACCACCATTAGATTTCATTTGAACTACTGCAAAATTATGTTATGGGAGTGTAAAAGGGCCATTTCTCAAAGCAGGGAAATGGATAGGCACTGTTTACATTGAACTCAGCCCTTCTGATTTGTGCATAAGGGGCCCCTTTAGCCATATTCATCCTCAATAGCTGTGAGGAGCATATGATGACAAATGCATCATTATATAAATCCTTCATAGTTTTTATAACGTGACTTTCTTTGTTGTCCTATGATCAATACATTTTGTTTTCTCCAAAAGCTTTTCAAAGTCAGAACTGGTTTTCAATGCTCTTAAAAGTGCTGTCATCCACATCTCTCCCAAAATCTAAGTCCACTGAAGAAGGATTATACAGCTTGACAAACTAGAAGGAACAACTTGACCTTTGTAGTTTTCCCTATTCTTTCGTAATGCCATTACAAAGTAAAGATAAACAATATCTGATGATCGCATATCAAGAAAGACTGAAAAATGGCATTGCTCAGACTTGACATTTTGAGTGGCAGATGGGATAACAAAGAAATTTTTCCCATCTTTTCTTGTCAATATTTATTTTAAAGCACTGAAGCTGATAAATATAGTGCATTTTAGTTCCACAAAATGTGAATATCAATATGCTTCTCTGGCCTAATTGCTAATCTGTTGACAAGAACTGGATCATAATTTGACATGAAACCAGACTTTTTTTCCCCCTATTTTGAAATAGTGAGCAAGGCATATTATTGTGCTGATAAAAGTAAGTATCTCATAGCCAAATATTTTCTATGATGCTTTCACAGCATCCACCTTTTTGAGGTGTCTCTCACTGAAGTTAAGCAGTGAGAGACACCTCAAATCTTATAATCTCTGCAAACCTGCACCAAATACTCCCTGCTTCTAATTGCTCTGACCTATGAACCACAAACATTTTAAACTTTTATTCGAACATTATTGAAGTCAGCACCAAGTCTGTACATTATGTACTTGACCTATGTAAATATAGACGAGTTACTGTTCATATATTGTTCTAATTCTAGGAGCTGCATAGGCCAATGTCACCATGTACTCCTGCTAATTAAGCTTGCTCTTAGCCTATGGATTTTGCACAGAGCCTTTCACAATACAATTAAATTCTTTCCCTGTCATCTCCCAAGTGCCTTCCAGTAGGTTTTGGAAGTGATTTACCTTGTGTTCTGGACATAAAGCCTCTACCAGATACCCTTTGCTATTAGTTGGACAGCAATTCTGAAGGGCCAAAGCCAAACCCTAGAAAAAGTGTATGGACTTGAACTGAAGATCAGCTGAAGATAGGGCCATGTGCAATCCTTAGAAATATTGAGGTACCTAAAAATGAAAGGCCTTTAGTAAATTAAAAAAACCTCTCAGTAGGAGAATTAAAGCACAACTGACAATCCCACAACTTCTTTCTTTTTTTTACCTGATGACACTCTGGAGTGCCTGTACAACTTGGAAAATGGCACCAATGAGAGCATTTTATTTAGACACATGAACATCTTGTATCAGTAATAGCTACAAGAATAGAATTGTAATTGATGTATAATTTATCTAAAGCTTGCCTTCAGTCATGCTTTGCTAGGAACTTTTTACTTTGGTCCTTATTTTCTACCAGTAATTTCATGGAGTATAAATATATGAAACAACGTGTAAAGGAACCATTAGAGTGTTAAGTTTGACACAGCTATAATTGAAACTGCTTGGAAGCCTTCATGGAAAGCTGAATGGAATCTTTAATATGTTTCCATATTGTTCCTTTTTTTCCCTGTAGTCTTTATGGATACGGACTGATACAGGTTAAAGAGATTATAAATGTTAAGTTACTTAGGAAAAACAAGATAAATTTGATGGCACTATTTGTCATAGACTGCAAATAAAATAATTTAATTTCTTAATTATTAAGGCATTTCTTCTTAGTTGTATTAAGTTGCCACACTTCCATCCTGTTTTAGTGCTGTGTAAGGTCATAAATGTGTGACTCAGATAACTATCATACTTCATGTTAATTTGTTTTTAGCCTATAAGGTGTTGCTCCTACAGTGTATTTCCTTTACTAAAATTATGAAATCTATTTGTTGCTTTTAAAACAGTTTTTAAAACCATATTCATTTTACAGTCCACTTTCTCCTTTAGTAGTTATATGTTCAGCCTATTCTATCCCAATGTGTGAATAAAATACTTGTAGGAAATTTTCCTAAAATCTTCATAAAGGTTAGAAGTTTTAGAAGATAAAATCAGGTATGTCATTACAGCACTGAATACAAGGTTTGCTGGCCATTTTCTTTACAAGGATTCTCCCTGAATTCAGGCCTACCACAGATGGGGGATATTCCAGCCACATCCTTCTGCTGAAGGCAGTCTTCTGATGCCAAATTGTGAGTGCACCTGTCTCCACTGCCTCAGCCAGCCTTGGGTGGGGGAGATGTAGTGCTTGATGTCTGTAAGCATTTCAGCTGGCTAATCCTGAGAAAAGAAGGAGGGAAAAAAGGAAATAATTAATTTCTGCCTGACCTTCATACGGACAAAATATCTGAAGATGTCTTTGCTAAGGCCTGGCTACTCTTTAGGATGCCATTGGCCATTATACCTTGAACAAAGTTTTGAGATTAATGCGTGTGGGTACACGATAGCTAAGCTGAATGCTCTGGAGTTGAGGGTCACTACTAAGCAGAAAATCTGTATCATCCTTCTTGTTTCAGTTTTGTGGAATAAACTTACAGAAAGATGTGAAGGATGGTAAATGAACTCATAGACTAATTGAGAGTAATGTATAAACAGTCTTACAGGTAAAGGTCCAAGTATTCCAATTGCCAAGGAATATGTTTATGTCTCTTAAAAAATATATATGAATATCCTAAAATATATACAGACATCTTAAAAATATAAAGATATTGTTACCTCACTCATATAATGAAATGCATTTTCTTCACTCTATGAAAACAAGAAATTGGAGCTTTTCCACTTCCTAAGCCAGACATGTTGCCTGTATCTGAAACAGTTTTCTCCTCTGTATGCTTTCAGTGTACAAACATATTAAATTGTAAATGTCAAACTTGATGTGAGGTTTGGGTGGGGGCCTGTCTGCAAATCCTATTTTCAGTTTGCCAGCAAGAACTTTGCCCTGCTCAGTAGCTTGCACCTTTTCAAGCAGAATAACTTAAGGCACTCCTCATACAGTCATTAACTGGTTGTTCTAGTGAGATCTCTTTCCTGAGTACTTGTTAATGTTCATGATATGGGTCACAACTCTGCATTGCTATTTTCTCTAATTACCATCCTCCAGTGTTTTTTTTCCCTCAACTGGAACATTGTGTTCTCCGAGGCACAGTGTATGCAAAAGTTGAGATATCACAAAATGGGAGGAAAAAATAACCTAATTATCTTCATGGTCCAGGAAGGTCCAATTAGCAATTAGAGAAATGTGTTGAAATAAATATTATGCATTGATTCTTTTGACTCTGTTTCTAAACTGTTAATTTCACTGCTCAGATTTATCATGGGATTAACTAACTACTGATAAAAGCACTTTTAACACCAAAGCTCTAAGGTTTCTGAACACATTGGTTTGAGGTGTTTGAAGCTGCATGAATTTCTGAACTATAGTATCATTCCAGGATTGGTAATTGTTCACTGAGCCTTGGATGGAAATATACTTTAATTCATGCTGCATCATCACTGGAGGTGCAGTTTTCATAAATGAACATGCAGTTGCCACACCGAGTGTGCAATAAAGTGACCTCATGAGTGAGTGACCTGTGAATGTGAAGGTTCTGCTTGGTCCTGCTTCTTGCATTGTGGACACAACTGATCACATTTCAAAACCTACAGAAAGAATATCATTGTGGAACCGCTTTATTGTGAGATTTCATAGTTTATGCTGAATTAAAGAGAGTAGGGATGGCTGGTTAGGAAGGTGAATGGTTTGCTGCAGGATGGCTGACTGCAATGACAACACATTTTCCTTGTGAACCCCTCCTTCAGCATGAACTGCACCTGAATTATAAGGTACAGTCTGCAAAAAATTATTGCAAACTAGGATTGGATTTGAGAGGAAAGTGTTTCGGATCCATAGTCAAATCCACAATTTATATTCCAAGCGTTGATATGGTTATATAATAGTCCTCATTTATCATTTATACCATTATGTTTCTACTTTGGTAGATTGTCTACATCAATCTTGGGAATCTCTCTCTAGGAAGTCCTAAGGGTAGGCACAGATTCCTACCAGCATGCAGCCTGAGCTTGGAAGTGTTTGTGGTGAAATACCATTTCTTAAACCTCTGGAGGGAAGCTAGAGGAGATCAATGTAAGCACAGAGGGAACAAAGAATTTTAATACTTATTACTCTGCAGGATCACTTTTTTTTTTGTCCAAATGGATTCATGTTTCTGGAATTGAAAGCTTTGAAATTGGTAGCTGACAGTAATAGATATATATATATATAGATAGATAGATATATATATGTCCTTATTCAGTGGTGGTGGGGTAGGCTGTAATGCAATATAATAATAGAACTTGTTAGCTGCATGATATGAAAGGAACAGAGGATAATACCTGCATTTTTCCTGCATTTTTTTTTCCCTGGACTGAAAAAAACCCACAAAAATAATTGTGCTGGTTACTATTATATATTATGCTACCTCATCCATCTTGTCATTCAGTTGTTTAGGCATTTTTTTTCCCCATCTCTTTGTCTTGAGGCATGGGCCATGTATAACCTCCTCTTATCTTCTTATTCTAGAAGATACTTTCTATTTTTAGATTTCATTCTCCATGTATTTATTCTCTAATTTCTCACTCTGAAGCCAAACCAATTCTTGACCATGCTTTGCTGCTCAGGTGCACCATACAAATCAGGCTGGAAGAATAAGGACAGGCAAAGGCAAAGGTGCTCCCTGTGCATAAAGCCTGAGTGCTTGGAATCCAAGATTGCTGCATGTAGCATCTAAATACAAGAGTGCTCACTAGGGTATATGAAATGTAATGTCATTACTTAGAGGTATTCAGAAAAATATTTATAGTAGTTTTTCCTTGTAACAAAAATCAAAAAAAATTGTCTGCATCTTGATGCCCACTGCTTTTCTGGGCTCCAGTGCCCTGTGCAGAGGATACTCTACTCAACAGGTATCTTTGGCTTGTGTTAGAAGTGTGTCAGGGAGAGCAGGCCATATTCCAGAGATAATTGTATTGATCTAGGCTGGGAGAAGGTTCCTGTTTTCCCATTCAATCTGTATCAAAGAGGAGCTGGACCGTGTGAGGTCAGATGGAAAGTAAAGCACAGGGGTGTAGAAAACAGGATGTATGAGAGAGTGGGTTTATTCTAGAAACAGAAAGGCATAACTCCTTCTTACAGGACAAGAAACAGGACACTCTGGAAAGGAAGGGAATAAGCTGAATAGTTCAACAGATAAGACAAAACTAAGGTGATTAATCAGATTTCTGTTAGGTAGGAGAAAAAAAAAAGAGTTGGGGAAACAGCACATATTGAACGTGGAAATATGGCATTTCTGTCATGAGTATTTCTAAAAGTAAAATAAGCATCTGTCAGCAATATCAAGATGCAGCTAATCCTTCCTTGGGGCAGGGAAATGTTTTTGCTTATCCCTTAAAATCCCCTTCAGTCCTAATTTTTCATTGACTGTATTAAGATTTTACAGGGAGATTTTCAACCCAAAGGATATGTACTAGGAAGATTTGTACTGTTTTTGTTGAGAATTTTTAGATATTTTTTCTCCAGGAGTAAGTGGAAAATGTCACATGGGGAATGTCTGGTCAAATAAAAGAATGTTGAGAACTACAGTGTTTTATAGTTGTGCAGTGGGCAAGCCTGTAAAGCAGATTCCTGTGGTTACTGCAATCAATGTCAAAAATCCTATTCGCTTAAGTGGTTGGAGACACAAACCTTAAGCTACTTAGAAGATACTGGTTAATCAATTTGAATAAAATTCTTCTGCCATGTGTGTTGAACCAAGAAAGAGTTTTCTGTTCTCTTTAGAGGCGACAATCCATCAGGCCAATCTCCCTGCCCCCAACATTCTTTGGCATTCATTTTAATTAATATTAATTAAATTTGCCTTGAGGAAGTTATTTTGCTGTCCAGATTTTGTGAAAGATTTTTCTGCCTGCCTGCCTGCCTGCTTTATCACCTCAATGCATCCATTTACAGAAGATGTAGACGCAATATAAAATATTAATTCATCAATTTGCTGAGGTTAAAACAGTATTTCCCCCCTTCCCCTGCAGCCATTTGGAGCCCGTAGCACTGTTGGGCGGCCGGGGGGAAGCTGTGCTGTTTCCAAAGGGCTGGCGGGGGCTCCGGGCAGAGCCTGCGGCGGGGGAGGCTCGGCCTGGGAGCGCTCCCTGGGGCTCGGCCCCGGCTGCCGCTCCGGGCCAGGGACGGGCTCGGCCCCGGGTGCCGCTCCGGGCCGGGGACGGGTGAGGGAGAGGCCCCGGCTGCCGCTCCGTGCCGGGGACGGGTGAGGGAGAGGCCCCGGGTGCCGCTCCGGGCCGGGGACGGGTGAGGGAGCGGCCGGAGCTGCCGCTCCCAGCCCAGCCCAGCCCAGCCCAGCCCAGCCCAGCCCAGCCCAGCCCAGCCCAGCCCAGCCCAGCCCAGCCCAGCCCGGGAAGGCCGCAGGGCTCCGGGCAGGGCGCAGTGGAAGCGCTGCCGTCCCTTGGCCCTGGGCTGAGTGGAGCCCAGCGGGGCCCAGCTGCCCTGTAGAGGGGCTTGGGAGGGGGAGCGCTGTGCGGGGTGAACGGGGGGTGCCCGAGGGCAGGTGGAGGGCAGGGCGTTCCCGGGGCTGGCAGCGAGCCCGCGGCTCTGGGGGCTGCCCGGGGATGCTCCGCTGTCCTCAGCCCTCCCCGGTGTGGGCAGCCCGTGCTCCGGCGGGCAGCCCTGGGAGTCCGGGATGCTCAGGTCACAGGATTCGCAGTTCATTCCCTTGGCTTCTGAGGGATGCGGGGGTCGGGGGAAGATGTGAGCGCTCATAAGATGAAATGTCCTGGTAGAAAAATCCAGGTTTATAGTAGGCATTCCTAGACGGGCCTTGGTGGCTGTGGTGGAGTAGTGTTGTGCGAAGGGACGGTACTTAATGTGATGGAGAGATTAATGGAGAGGGGGAAGTACTACTGCCTCGCTT
This sequence comes from Cettia cetti, assembly GCA_013401135.1. Lineage (NCBI taxonomy): Eukaryota > Metazoa > Chordata > Aves > Passeriformes > Sylviidae > Cettia > Cettia cetti. The sequence goes on from VZUI01082832.1 coordinate 39,326, forward strand.
TCTTTTTAGGGTTAATTCACATTTTAGCTAAGAGCACAATAACACAGACTTTGAGATTCTATATTTCTGAATCTTAGTGAGTAGACAGTTGTGAACCTCCAAGCATTTTTTTCAGGGTTATGCTTTGTTATTTTAATTGTTTTGGGGTTTTTTTTTTCGGAGTACACATTGTTTTACTTGGGGTATATCTCAAATTATAACATTCTTCTGATTGCTTTATCCCACTCTTCTCTGTACCAAGAAGTGGAATAATTGCTGCATCTTGCAGCACCCTAGAAAATTTAAGCAACTCTGCTCCCTAAACACATTTTTTCTTGAAACATTGTATGTATGTATATATACAGATAGTATAACTCTGTGTCTCACTTTAATTTTTCTCATGTCCTTTTTAGAATCTAGTTGGATTAATAGCTGCCTGTGTTCTTAATAGAATAAGCAGAATATCTCTTATATTGTTGATAATTTAGCATGCTGTTCTGGTTTACTAAATGTGTTCATCTGAAACTTAAGCCTTTTATTTTTTTTCCATTGTGTGCCCAATTGAACACTGCTGTGTTATATTGGAGATACTAATCTGTAGTAAAATCACTGTAATTATGAAAATGTTCTTAATTTCATTGTACTAAGCATATATTGCTGCACAGGTACACACTGTAAGAAAGTCTAAATTAAAGTAATTTTGCTTGTGCTCACAAAGCTGAGAAAGATTTACACTCTTTCTATAAATTAAGGATAATTTTAGTCGTTTTAAACTCTAGGAAAAATACAGTCTATAGCAAACTACTTAATTGACAATTTAAAATGCAATACAACCTTTAATATGGAAGTATTATGGTTTGTGAGGAAGACCAAGGCTAATATTCTGGCAGCTAGCTTAGTCTTTTAGCAAAACTAGGACAGCAACAAAACTCACATCAATTACTGGTTGTACAACAAGCTGTTTTTCCAAGCATGTGACTGTCTCATTTAAACTGACCTGTTTTTCTCAAAACAGGTTGTTGGTGAGTAAAAACACTCTTTAAATTGGTACTTTTAGTGCCCAGTTTGCAAATCCCTGGATAAATCTAACTGCCTTGCAGACAGTGAAAGTGCTATTGATTTGGGGGAGGACAGGCTCTGGCCTTTCTCTCTGTCTCAGCTGAAGGGATCCTCCAGATCCTGAAACACAATCCCCTGCCACTGTAAGCAGCTGTTACATCTGGAGCTGTTAAGAAGTTCCTGTTACTTGCTCACATGCAAATCTTTCTGTGGCTTTCTGATTGTTTAAACCCTCCTTCCCTTCACTGTTATCAGTCTTCACTTCCAGATTAAACCTGCCAATCTTGAATCTATTTTTGGCTCTCTTCCCTGGTTGTTTTTCCCTTTCAATAGATCTTTATGGACAACAGTAATCATCTTGGTTCTCTCACTGGATGAAACCATTTAGGAATAGGCAGTCACTCTTAATCAAACTCCCTTTCCCAGGCAGTGGATGACTGACCAGAAACTTGTCTGGTCAGTGACTTGGGGGTGTATGGGGAGAGAATAAGGCTGACTATATTATCCCAGGCTTAGATTTCATTTTTTACCTGCACTTTTCTGTGGTTTTAAAGTCTCTCCACAGTGTATCAGCTATGGCTTTCTAATTTTGCTCTCTTATAGCCAGCTCCCTTTCCTGCTGCTGGCCCCACTGCTCTGCCCTGGGGCTTTGGTTCTCCCCTGTGCCTGTGGCTCCACTTGGCTGTGGATGGTGCCTGTGGAGTGTCCCAGTGGCTGCCTGGTTTGCAGGGAGGCAGGAGCAGGTGACCTCATGGCTGCTGTTTCTGTTGTTTATGACTTAGGGAACAGGGCCAGCCAAACACTTTGTTTTATCCAGAGAGTGCAGTAGGCTGACGAAGTGGCTTAGTGGAACACATCCAGCTGAAGAGTTATGCGTCATGCAAGCCTGGTACAACTCATGGACTTCACGCAATCCTCTGAATGTAGCTCATTCTCAGATTGCAAATTTCTCTCTGCTGGGAATTGCCTGATGGCAGCCAGGAGTTTGCTGTGCACCACTGGGGCTGGAACCCCAGGCATAGCTATTCTGAAACTTGGTGTACACACATTTTATTTGGATACCTCTTTGCTCAGTAGATCGGTGCACCACTGGGGCTGGAACCACTGGGGCTGGAACCCCAGGCATAGCTATTCTGAAACTTGGTGTACACACATTTTATTTGGATACCTCTTTGCTCAGTAGATCGGTTATCCCTTAAGCTATCCACATAAACATTGTGTGAACGGTTTGAATAGGAATAATCTTCTTAAAGTGCTGTTATCTGTCAGGGATGCCACCTCTCCTTGTATTGTGACTATGGGTACGTGTCTTTGAAATCTTGCTATGATCAGGAGGAAACTAATTGTATTCAGAAGTCTTACTGATAGCTGTAAGAGCCCTTGAAGCAATTTGTCCCCTTTTACTCTAAATAACACGTACCAAGCCTGGGAGTATCAATAAATGTTTAATTACGTTGCAGCATGTGACCCTCATTTTGATTTGGTGTTGCAACTTTGAAAAACTATTGCCTATAGATTTGAAAAATGTGTTTCAGTGGTTGGATTGGAAGAGGGATACAGCTGAAAGGTCAGTGTTTTCCTGCTGCTGCTTGGTAATACCCAAAACTTGTCTGTCTCAGATTAGATTAGATTTATGTTTAGCTAGTTTCTGCAGCAATGTTTGGATTTCGGAAGTTATATTTGCTTGTAGGTTTATTTTTTTTTTTCTTGATGACTATTCCAAAGCAGACTTTGTGCAGTGTTTTTCCTTTTGGAGATTATTAATCATGTTTGATTATTTAAGAGTGACTATTCTCAATGTTCTTGCAAGCACTGCGTATTAAACAGATCTTAACTTACAATGTTTATTTTTCTTTGGATAGTGGGGAGCATCCCAGTAAGGTATTTGAAAAAGTATATTTATATCTGTTGGACCATTAAATAAAAAACAGGTGAACAGGTAAAACCAGCCCAATGAAAGCCTAAAGGAATTTGATAACTGTATTTTTCTCTCTGTGTATATATAAATACATATTGTGCTCCTTAGTTCCAAAGAGTGCAGTAAAAGCTAAACAATAACTGTCAGTGTTACTGCCAGACACTTTTGGAGAAAACAGTATGAGGACAGCTGGGGTTGCTTCAGAAGGAAGAGTAAGAGAGGTATTTTGTGACCTCAGAAATTTGCAGCGGTCACAAGATGAAAGCATATTTTGGATCTATGAGGGACTTCTAGCTGTTACAACATGACTGTTATTACTTCTTTAGTAATATTTACTACTAAAAATTTATGTCTTATGCCTACAAAACTTTAAAGGCAATTTTTATATATCTTGCAACTGGAATGAAAATACAAACGTTTCCAAATCCTAAACTTGGTTTGGTTTTTAGTATGTCTCCTTGTGATATGAGCTATATATATTGTTGTAGAGCAATGCAGTGGTGTACACCCAGTTTAAAACACATAAATCTGTCTCAGGACTGGATGTGTAGAAGAGTTTAAATATAATCCTTGGCTCTGTGCAGGACATCCCTATATAGAAGCAAACCCTCCCTCCATCAATCCTCCACTGCACCTCCTGGTGATGCCATGGCTGTGCAATGCTCTGCTTTTTCTCACACTCTGCATTTCTCTCTTTGAACTTACTCAAATGTGTTGTGCTCAGAGGTTGTTGCTAAGTTTAGGGCTACCCCTTGGAGCTTTGTCAAGGCTTTGTCTTGTTATTCTGTTACTGTGGCTTTGCCTTCATTTATATTCTTTTGGGAAGGATGCCCTGGTTCATCCTGATGCTCACACACAATGGTGTTCTGCAGAACCTGCGTGTGTACTTCTGCTAAACTAATTTCCTTTTGGGTTCATTGATCTCTTTAATGAAAGTCTAAGCATTCTTATGAGCCAAAACCTCATTACACCATACAAAGGCTGTACTTTAAACCTATCTGTTCTGTTACTGAACATTTTAATAAACCTATATTAGATTACTCTTCTGATGAAAGACAGCAGGAAATATTTTGTTCATTAGAAAACTTGAGGTGCTGGGAAACTTAACGTTGCATTCTTGTTTTCAGATTAATTATGGGTTTTGTTATACCTTGTTAATGGGTCTTCCATGAAAGGAAGTCATATAAATTATACCACAGAAGATAACTGCCTTCATGTCAAGATTATCTTTACACATCCTATCATGTGGCTTCTTTTGAATGAATAATAATTTTTTCAGTCTTGATTTATTAAGTTTTTCCTGTTGTAAATGCGTATGATACTCATTTTATAAGAAGGTATTTTATCTAAATTCTGCTTCTACCAGTGACACACAGCTACAGCAGCAGATGCAAATCTACTTCAAATGTAAATCTATTGGAATGTATTTTCTTCCTTCTTTTAGTGAAAAGACTTCATTTTTTTCTAAAGTGGTTTCCTATGCAACATGAGGTACAGTAATCTGTACAGTTATTAAGTTGTCTGAATAGGATGAAATGAAATTCCATTTCCTTGGAATGAAAGCATTTTTATGTAACTTAATTTTTTTAAAATCCTGGGCAGCATCTGGAGGGAAGAGAATGCTGGGGAATTATGAACTCAGAGGATTTGTTCAATATGTTGAATCTACTCCAGCATTTATTTTTCTTCTATGACCACTGTCCATATGTTTGGGCTGCTAATGAGAGCAGAAGGAGATGCTTAACTGAAAGCTACAAGGGGTTTGTGTAGTATAAACCACTTTCCACTCATTTTTTATGTTATAGCCACATCTCATTAGTGTTCTGGCTTAAGTAGGAGGATAAAAATCAGTTGCATTTTCTTTCCCTGCTGCCACTACTGTGGAAGGTTGTAATAAAAAGACTTTTTTTTTTGACTTTTTTTTTTAGCATCCTATTTTATCTGTGGCTGAATTATTCTGATGTTCCTAACTCTGATGTGGGAAATTTTTTTATGTGTCTGTTTTCTGGTTTTGATAGTTTTTTCACTTTCATTTTTAACCAGGAGAATAAATTAAACTAACCAAAACCTACCTGTTTTTAATCCAATTGGTTAATTAACATAAAACACCTTGCATATTGTTCATCTTCAGTAAGGAAATTAAAAAGTGGGGGTGAGGTTCCTTCCACTAATGAGATTTGTTTATTTGAAAGCAATTTGCACAAAACCCTAGGCATAAGAAGGCTCCAGATGTAATTTTTTTTGACTTGGTACTCCTAATTGTATCTTTCAATAATTATTATTCCCCTATTGCTTAACCAGTGCTGAACCCAAAAGCTGCTTGCTTTGCTACCTATCAGAGTCAGGTTGTCAGTCAGAGCATCCCAGGCTTTTTGGTTTCTTTATCTTACATCTCCAAACAGCCTGGACTGCATGGCCCCAGCAGAAAAGGTCTTGGCTCTGTGACCTTGGCTTTGCTGTAGAAATTGGTTGGGTTGCATTCTCCAGCTCTCCTTGGCAGACAGGTGGGTTGGATGTTGTTTTGGATAGCCGTGTCCGCTGAGGTTGGTGTTCTTGGGGTCAGTGTGGCCAGCTGGCCGTGGGCTGCAGCCTGACCCCCAGCCAGCTGTGGCACACCTTCTCCCCTCAGTCCCCGCTGCTGTTTCACCACTCTGGATGTGGCTTCCAGCAGCAGCCTTGTTTAAGTATGAGCTAGCAAATACTTTGGAATGAATACGTATGATCCTGATGGAATAAATACCCTGTAGAAAATTTTCATCAAACACATCTGATCCTTTGGTGCATCCCGTGCTGATAAACAGTGTCTGCTTTCTAAGGCTTCAAATAGTGTCAGAAAGTTTATTTTCCAGCTGATTTCAGTGTCACCCTCCTGCCCCCACGCCTGGGCAGGGCCACCCCAGTGCTCACTGTGCTGTCCTAGACTTGAACATCAACGTTGCTTCAGCAACAGCTCCTTCCTTGTTGCTGTTGGTGTCTTACAGCTCTGGAAGCCCCACAGCTGAACAATGGGGGTGGGCAGGGTGGGACATGGCTCCCAGCACTGGGGGTGCTGCTTGGGGGCTCCAGGGCTTGGGAGAAGAAGTGACAAACCATTGCTAGCAGAAGGAGCTGAAAGGAGATGGGAAATCTGCAGGTAAATCTGCTTTCTGCCTTTTGGTGGGAACGCCTCAGCCCTGCATGGCAGTAAATAGTCATTAGAGGTGGGGGAGTAGTATTTATCTCAAAATATTGTGGAAAAAATGGAATAACACTCTGTATGGCAGCAAGTTTTTTGTATCCTGACCAATAGTGTTTAAATTGCTCTTTTTCACTCAGAGTCATTTTAATCCTAAAGTTTTAAACTTTTAGTTATATATAGATGTCACCACCAACCAGGTACTGTGGATTTCATCCCTTGGATTTCGTTATCTTTTTTCTTTACAGTAGGAGGGTTTTAAATCCTGCCGGATAAGAGAGAGAGTGGTAGGAAAATCTTTCCAAAGCTTCTGAAAGCTCTTAGTTTCTGAGACTTCCTGGGCCCCATTCTGGTTAGTTTTGGGCTTACTATTTAATCTTTTAAAAGCCTTTGGGAGCCACCAATGCTTGAACATTAGCAACTATGTATGAAATATATGCCAAAGCACTAATCTGTATTAGCTGCAGTTGAATTGTTTGAATTATGTACTTCTAAAATAAATATCTGTTTAGAGTGACCTACTTCTGACACACTGTGTGATGTAAGGAACACCTTTCTAGCAAGCAGGTTCCTTTGAGGTGTTTCTAATCATAAGAATAAATAGTTTATAAATATAGAGCATATGGGCTTTGATCTGGTTCAGATTCCAGATGATGATGTCCCATGCCTTCCAGGGAGTGATTTACTTTTCACCTCTCCAACAGTCTTCAGGCTTTGGCTCCTGACAGGCATTCTGCCATGGGTAAGGGGGAGTCATTGATGCACATACCCTAGGAGTTGTACTGAATCATGAACCAGTAATAATTTGGCATATGCTGATCCAAAGGATGTGATGGGACACACAAGGATGGAGCTGCTGCTTTTGCACCCTTTGGTGAGGAGAATCCTGTGGAGGGATGGATTTGTCGGTTTGTTTTTTTCTGGTGGGAAGAGTTGCATTTTCAAACACTGCAAATGTTTGACAATTAATATCTAATCAGTAAAATTCAGGAATATCTACAGTTCTGGATCTCTTCTAGGCTTGCTCTGCTGCCCAGTCCAAAACCTTATTGGAATGCCTGATCTGGGATAATATTGCAGGGAGTAGCTGAGACATAGTCCTTGACCCTGCTTTCACTTGTCAATAGCTCTTAATACTGTTCAATATTCTGTATGAATGAGAATAAGCTTGTGAAGTCTTGCTGGGTAGATGGGTTGATGGATCAATACTGACCTTTGCCATTACAACTGCAATTAACACTGAGTATGAACTGTAATAGGAGTAGCAGTTTCAACACAAATAAAGATGGGGAGAGGGTTTGCAGGGAGATATTTTAATCTAAGAGTATTTTATGCCTTTTTTTTTTTTTTTGTCTCTGAAAATGTCTCAGAATTGAGAGTAAGATGTATCTCCATACATTGAATATGTGGATAGTTTTAAACCACTTCTGTTATGTGTGGTTTGTTTCATTCTTTGATTTTAGCCTTGACAGTGCTCTTTAGAGGCCTCTTAGGACTGAATTTAAGCATCTTCATTCAAAACCAGCTATGAATTCAGATGGTATTTGTTTATACTCATTTCTATCTCTGCACTAGTTGTATGGTTTGGATGAAGAAATGATATTTATCTCAAGGAGTCTCACAAGCAGTGGGCAGACAGGGTTAGCAGCATACTGCTGTCTGTAGCCATGGCAGGGGAGCCAGAAGATTTTAAGATCATGCCTGTGCTATTATTTTGGTGGCCTTTTTTGTTTTTTGGGTTTTTTTAGGAGTTTGGGACAGCAGTACTTATGTGAGGGGAAAAGGATCATTTTCACACACTTTGTATCGATACAGCATGGAAATGAGAACCAAAAACAAGAAAAAAGAGAAAAAGGGCTGTGTGGGTGGAAAAGATCAAGGACAATCAATTCACTTCAGCTCACTTTCTCTCTTTTCAAAATACAAAATAAAAGGCTTTCTGCAGTGTACCAAATCCCAAGCGCTGCATTCAAGTGAGAAGCTGTGTTTGTGGGTGGCTTTAACCCTAGTCCTTTTAACCTGCTTTTCTCATGGACATTTTTTCTTATGAAACACAGAATTGTGAGAGGGTCTACTTTAGGAAACAAGAAGAGACACCAAGTAGTTGAAGTGTCCTATAATCTTGGCCAACTTTGTTTATAAACTCAGGAAGGATATGTTTACAAGTAAAGAAATGGAAAAAGAAATTAATTCCCACACTGTGTCCTGAAAAAGTATGAGTGGTTGAAGGGGTAAAGGTTGAAATGGGAAAATGAGAATGAAAACTTCAAAGGAAATTTAAAAGTAGCCAGGAGACATTAAGTGACTGGATGGAGAACAGCACAATTTCACCCTTGAATACTGCTGGATTTTGCTGCCCTAACTAAATTAGATTTTTAACATTGCAAAGAGTTAGAAGCCCTCTCAAAGCTGTGCTCTACTTGTGATTGGAGAGCAGCTGCCAGCACTACCATGTAAGATTTTCATCTATCCACTGATGTTTGTGTGGGGGGGAATAAAATAGAGAAGACACATTTTCCAGGCTAGACTACACAGTATTCCCTTCTCCAGAAAAAGATCATTCTTGACCATGACTGGGAGTGAGTGGGATGCTGCAGATACCTGTCTTGTCTCTGGCATTCCTGCCAGCTGCGTGGCCAGTTCTCTGCTGCAGAGCAGTGAGAAGAGAGTCAAAAGTGCCAGGGGGAATTGATCTTCCTGGATGGGTTCAAGTGCAGGATGCTTCCCAACGTATCTGGGACAAAAAAGTGGTATTGATCTGTTCTGTGGGAATGTTAAACTTGCACTGAACAGAAAAATCTCATTAAAACTCCCCAAGATGCCCTTTGCTGCTATTGTTGCCTTTTTTAAAAACATTTTTCTTAACAACAGTTTTCCTTAGATTAAATGGCCTCAAGTGTAGCAGGATCAATGCAAGCTATCTGGAGATTGATTTTGGTAAATAAAAATAATAGTAATACAGCAAATAAAACCTATTTGCCATCCTATCTAGTGAAAAAACAGGGCATAATCTTTTATTTGTTCTTAAGCACTGAAAACCTGTAATTCCAGCTCTTTGGGTGATTTTTCTCTCTCTCCTGTGCTAGAGCCTGTTCTCAGTGTGGCAGTCCTGCCAATCAAAGATGCTGTAATATATATATTTCTTTTTAAAAAAACTTCTTTTAGAAATACCAACTCATATGTTTGAAAGTAATTGCAGTTGAATGTGACTGTAACCTTTATCACATGCCAGCTCTATTCAAACTAATGGATCAGATCCTTTCTTTTATGTTCTCTTGAGTTATTATAGAAATTATTTAAATAATGTTATACTTTATGATATTTTTAGACTGCTGCAGTAAAATTGTAAAAAATACAATAGTTAATCTCCTTCCCTTTTTGGATTCCATATATAGATGGTCTCTCAGATTTTTGAGTGTCTTAGGTGTTGGTTAATGCTTTGGTTCTAAATTGCCTCTGAAAATGAAAGCTTAGGTAGAATTTACTAATATATTACAGAAGCAATACCTTGGGGTTGCACTGTTTTTCAGCTGAAGAACTCAAAGTACTTAGGAAATGTGTTATTATGTATCTGTAGAATCATAAGAGAGCTTTGTTGAAGTCATGGCCTGTACAGACTATTTTACAGCCAAGCCTGCCTATATAAGAGTGGTCAGAAAGGAGAGCCTGTTCCCTTCTGGACTTCATTTATGGGGGTGAAGCTCCCTCTGGGCAGGAGCTGACTGAAAGCAGAATTTGGGGCACGTTCAGCAGTGAAAGGCAGGGCAAAGCCACTTGCATTGATTCAATTTACCCTTTTGTTCCTCAGTTTGCCTGGTATGCAAACGTAGCTATACAAATTCAGTCTGCCTCTGTTTCTCAGTTTGAGTTAAAGAGAGCATTGCTAGTAATTCAATATCCAGAAAAAAAGGGCAATTTGATTCCAGAGATAATACACCAGCAGAGGACCTGGTCTCTTGTGAATCATCACTTCTAAAAAAAAAGAAAAATAAAAGATATGGACAGATCTAGGTTTACTTGTTTGATGTAATTCCATTTTTTCTCCAAATGCAGCAATCTTCTAGCAGTGTAATCCCTTAGACCGTCACTTTTACTTGACAGCAGCTAATTGCTCACATTTTTGTCAACTTTTTGGCCTTTAAATGGTGCCACTTTTGACAGCATTTGAAAATGGTGACTGCTTTTAGAGAAAGAAGAAACAAGGCATGCATTTCCACATTAATTAGGATTTGTAGTGCATTAATGACAATCATGTTGTCAGTAAACTTTAGACCCTTAGAAGGCTGTCATGATGGGCAGTTGTTATTTCTTGTAATCTTTCTTTTTCATATCCATAAAAGTGATGAGTGTCCCCAAGGGTAATGTGGCTTGGTGCACAGTGTTTTCAGTAGAATACTGCTACTGATGAGGGCAAAATCATTGTATAATGTACTGCCAGACTGCCTGTGGAGAGAAACCAGAGGGGAAAGGAGGTGCTGTGACAATCCCCACGTCATGTGGGTAATGCCTGACTTGCTAGATGATCTGGACAAGCAATTGCTGGATCCAGGAGAGTTCCACACGTTTGGGGTACTGGATTCCTTTTGGAAGCCCTGAGCACACAGCTCTGACCTGTGCTGTATGTCTGGCCTCACCTCAGCATGACAGCTCGTGGAACTGAGATGTGGGTTTGGTATCCTGCCCCATCCCACCCAAGGAAGCAGGCTGGAGCTGATGGTTGTCAACAGAACTGATTGTTTTTGTTGTTTCACAGACATCCTCAAATGTTGGGGCTCCATTTCTGTTGTCTGACCATGTGGGTGGAAAAGCCACAGGGGAAAAAATGGTGAGGGTGTAGCTGCCACTGGAATATCTACTGAGCTTGCAGTTAGCTCTGTGGTGCTGTCACTGGCAAAAGAGCCTCTGGGAAAAGATGTGAAGCATGTTAATCACTTGATTTCCCCTTACTTAGTGGAATGCCTGTCTATAACTTTAGATTTAAACATATACAAACACCTTTCATGTCTGCCTTTTCTGGTTCATGGATTGAGACCCCAGCACTTAGTAATTTGTTTTTACAGGCTTTGCTCTACTATACTTGCACAGAGGACTGTACAAGTCTTCTGAGAACAGCCAGACTTGGAAAGCAGAAGATTATTGAAGAAAAATTAAATCCACAGGAAAGCGTAAGTGCATATTTCAAGATACCAAAAGATTGACTTCACTCTAAGACTCCTATGGCAGGTTATTAAAAAATAGACTGTAAGAATAAATGATGATTGTATTTTTGGTTGGGATTTTTTTTATATTTTTAATCAAAGATTCCCTTCTGACTTGTTTCAAAATCAGTTTTTCCTATACCTATTATGCTGTCTTTTAGTATTTGGCTTTGGTTGACCTTATATGAAGCAGACTTGTGATTCCTAGGAGAGCTAATTACTGTCCTTATCCTATATATTTATTTCAGAAGTTATTAGTAGCTGAACTATTTATTTTCAAGTAGGTGGATTGAGTCACTGAGTTCTGGTATTATATTCATAAACCCTGTGTACTAGATGGATAACCTTGCCTTAGCAAGCACATGACTTCTGAACTGCTCAAGAAATGGTTTACTTAAGACTTGATTCACTCTTTTCCTGACTTAAGTATATCAATACTTATATTTGTAGACCTTTGAATGGTCAGTATACAGTGATAAACTTGCCGAAAAGTAGTGGAATGACTCAGTTAATGTTACAAACATTCAGTCTTCATAACAGCAAAAGTAAGGTCCTTCTAGGCAAGCGGGGTCAGATGCTGCTGCTTTAGGCTTCTGGTAGAAGTGATGTGGGTTCTTCTGGCAAAGCTCTGAGTTACTCTTGTCTGTCTTTTATTGAAAGAAAAAGCCTGATCCTTATGTTGGAGATAAATGTGCCCTTTCCACCTTTCAGAGACATGAAAAATACTGAAATACACCATATTTGACCTTGAGATTCGCGGGATTTTGTTGTTTAAATATCTAAAATATTTTCAAGTTAAAAATGCCTACATGGGAGATCCCAAATAAAATGTGTCTTGTTATAAATCCTGAAAATAACTTCTTTAGTTACAAACCAAGAATACTTTTAGAGCATTGTACATATTCATAATATTTCTCCTAGTAAAATAATGACTATAATTGAAGCATGAAATGTTAATTAAATGTTTTCTTTTTCATTGTGTTCTGCATCTTTTGACAAAAATCTGAGAAGCACCCTGGAGCAGTATGGCTTATTCTGTAACCTAATTAACTAAGGTCTCACAAAGTCAGTGTTTCCTAGCTCTGGGCTGTGCATGTTAGAATTTAGATGTGTACTGGCTTTGCATGGCCAGGTTCTGATAGCAGGAGAGGCTGCAGAGGCGTTGTCTGTGAGCAGCTGCTTGAGGCTTCCCCTACGTCAGCCACAGCCAACACCTGCCAGCTCCAAGACAGGGCTGGGGGCCAAGGCAGAGCCCATCCGTGTGGCAGCAGCACCCCTGTGACAACACAGCTAAGAAAGCAGCCAGAGGAAAGAGGAGTGAGAACATGTGAGAGCAACAATTCCCTGCAGACCCCCTGGTCAGTGCAGAAGGAGGGATGGGAGCTGCTCCAGCCCCTGGTGCAGCACATGGAGAGGCACCGGTGCCCCTGCAGCCCCTGGAGGTCCGTGAGACAGCAGAGATCCACATGCAGCCCCTGCAGGAGGCCACGGCACAGCAGGTGGATGCCCAAAGGAGGCTGTGAGAAGCCCGCTCTGGAGCAGGGTCCTCGCAGGACCTGTGGTCTTGTGGAGAGAGGAGCCCACCCTGCAGCAGGTTTGCTGGCAGGACTTGTGAGGGTCCCACCCCGGAGCAGGCTGTTCCTGAAGTGCAGCCTGTGGAAGGGATCCAGGCTGGGGCAGTTGCTGAAGGGCAGTCCATGCACGAGATCCACGTTGTGTAAGCTCATGGAGGGCTGTCTCCCATGGAAGACATGCTGGACCAGGGTGAGGCTGTGAGGAATCCTCCCCCTGAGAAGAAAGCAGCAGCAGAAACAGTGTGTGATGAACTGACTGTGGGCTCCATTCCTGTTCCCCTGCCCTGCTGGCAGGGAGGAAGTAGAGAACCTGAGAGTGAAGTTAAGCTCTTGAAGAAGGAAGGGATGGGTGAAAAGTGCAATAAGATCTATGATTTATTTCTCATTATCCTACTCTGATTGGTAATAAATTAAATTAATTTCCTCACGTCAAGGCTGCTTTGCCCATGGGAGTAACTGGTGAGTGATCTCTCCCTGCCCTTACCTTGACCTAAGAGCATTTTGCTTTATTTTCTTCCTTGTCCATCTGAGGAGGGAAGTGATGGTGTGGCTTTGTTGGGCACCTGGAATCCAGTCAGGGTCAACCCACCACAGCCTGCAAGGAGGACATGGAGAACTTAACCTTGATATGACATTGAAATTCAATTTGTTAGTGTATTTTAATAGGCCAATCTAAATACTCATACAATCTGAATAGGATGAATTGGTTGCTTCATTTAGATGAACATTTAGGGGAAAAGGCGTTGCCCTCTACCCTGCCTGCAGCTCTATAGGGGTTTACTGCTCATTTTCCTCTGCTAGCTATGCATGTGGCCTTTAATGTGAGTGAAAATAATGAGAACACCTATTACAAAAAATATCTGGATAAGTTTATATATAATTAAGAAGACAAAACCCCTTCTTATTAAAAAAGTGCTGTACAAGTAGCAGTTCTTATTGTTCATACTGAATTCTGTATCTTAACAACATCAGATGTTTGCAGACAAATACTTCTATTTTTCACGGGAGACAAAAGAAATATTCAAAATACTGGGTTTAATGTGATGTATTTTTCAGTAAGAGTACATTGACCTGTTGGCATTGCTGTGGTCTGCACTGATGAAAGTGTGACCTTGCTTTGGAGCTGCAAGCTATCTATTCTGGGCTCAATGTGCCTTTTGAGAGTGTGGCCAGCAGTTCTCCTTTGTCTGAAAGAAGCATGCCCAGCTTGAACTGTAGAGAAAACAGCTTGCTTTAAAAATGATAATTCCTGGAAATAAGCCTGAAGACTCTAGAAGAGGAAAATGTTTGTCTGTTTCTTACAGCACAATTTATTAAAGTTTAGATGCATATTTAAATGCTGTTGAGTCAGAGTCTAAATTATTTTTCAGGATTGTAGGTAGTTTGTGATTTTTAAAATAGGCTTCAGAAATGTGATCTTGGTTAAAGAGGTTGGTGATACTGTGATACAACCAGACCTCAGCTCTGGTTTTGAGATGCTTTCACCTGTCCCAGTCTCTCCCTGCATGGGCCAGAATTCTGAAATGCGGATGTTGCCCAATATGTTACTTGAATTTTTTAGATACTGCATTTCAGGACACTGCTTTTCCAGTTCTGAATACCTTTACCAAATGTCTGACCTTGTGTTTGGCTGTGAATAGCTTTAACTTGCCAGCTAAGCCAGTTTGCTTTTATGGCCATCCTACCTTTCTCCATATTTAGTATCACTCTGTGGCTTAGTGATCTAAACATTTTATCAATAGTCACTGCAGTCAGTGGCTCTCCCATTTATTTCCAGCTCTTTTTTTTTTTTTTTTTTTTTTTTTTTTTTTTTTTTTTTTTTTTTTTTTTTTTTTTTTTTCTTTCTCTATTTCTTTGGATTTGGGATTTGTTGTTGTTGTTGTTTTATTTTGGTTTTGTAACTCTAACAAAAAGTAGAGAAAGAATTGCCAATAAAATTTGCAGCTGATGTGTCTTGGAGACATAATATCAAACATTGAATGTGGAGCACCTGTGCAGATCCACCCAGCTAGATTTGGGTTTTATATCAACTAAAAAAATCTCATCTTATCACTGTGGTAATTTCTGTCTGTTAGCTTTGCTTTCATTCAGCAGTAGCAGAAAGGGATGAAACCCCCATTTATGTGCAAGAAAAATAGTTTAATTTATCCCTGAGCACATTATTTCTTACGTTCTTCTCCAAAATCACAGCGTTGAGTCAAAAGATGTTCTGTGAATATTTACCAAAGGTTATCTGCATCTGGGTGATATCAGATACGTGTTTTCTTATCTTAGAGGGTCATGGACTTGATTGTTTCTTGTTCTGGGGTTTGCAGTGCTAGGGGGATGTGTTCCTGTAAATAATGACAGGACTGAAGGGTTCTTAAAACATTAACTGCTTCAGTGCCCTAAAGATGTAAAGAATGTGCCCAATAAAAGTTACCCTACTGTGACCCTTAGTTTCACTGAATTTTCTTGCTCTTTTCTGGAATGTTTCTTGCGTAATAAAACATCTCTGCACACAAGGGATTACCCTGTAAAAGCATATGCTGCAGGCATTGAAATACAGAATAAGGGTTTTATTTTTCATTCTCTTCCACGAGGGAAGAGGGGAAAACATGATATTTTTTCTTTTGAGAATGATGCTTTGTGGCCCTTTGCCTTTTTTTCCCTCCTTCATTTCTTCCTTCTAGAAAAAAAAAAAAAATCCCATAATTGCAAAGTCCTTGGTGGCTGAAATCAATACATCATCTTCATTTTATAAGGAGGTACCCAGAGTCATTAGGAAATCTGGGCCATAATTAAAGTCAGTACAGAGTTCTAATAGGTGTGAGACAGCTCTCGTCTGTCTTGTCTCAGGGTATTGTGTTTTAATAACTGAATTGTGAGCTCTTCTCAGAGAGGCTGAGCATCCAGGCAGGGATATATCATTGCAGAAAATGATTTACAGAGCTAAAGAATACTTGTGCACAGCCTAGTGCAATTATTTAGATGGTTCATGTTACTCTTAAATCTGATACTGTTTTGACATGTTTCTGCAGATATTTGTGTGAGAAGTGGATAAACAGAGCAAGTCTGTTATTTCACTGCACTTTGAAGCTTGTCGATCTCCCTTCATTTAAAAGATTGTCCATTAACTGCTTTTTTCATCTGTGTTTGTATCTGCAAATGTTAATTAACATTCTAGTTTATGGATTGCAGAACCTTGACTTCAAATCTATCTGGTTTTGCCTGGATGTCAAAAATCCTTTTAGCCTTGTACTTGATATTGATGTGAGAATGGGATAAGGCCTTCTTTATGGTGTGGGATTTTTTTCTTCTTTCTATGATTGCTAGAGAAATACCTGTTTAGGGGGTTTTGATAAAAATAATCCTTACTGAAGTTACTTAATGGGCAGACAGTGGGTGAGCATGTCAAGGTGACAATATAAAAATGTACTTTTCAAAAACTGCTTGCAAAGTAAAGAACCTTTGTGTGCTGAGATTACAGCTGTGTGTTGTCCCTAAGTATTTTTTAATTTCAATATATTGCAAAATTCTTTGTTGTAGTGGGCAACTAGAGGAAGCAGAGTTAACTTTTTGATAGGTCAAGAGTTGCCTCACTGTGACAAAGGACAATGAATTTATTTACAGTTCTTAAAGTCAACTGCTATCTCCTGTCTCAGATGACATCCTTATCTTTGAAAAGGAAAGGGATGGATTTGCCAGATTGACCACTCAGATGTTGAGGAACACATTCAGTGCAGGTAGCTTGGTGTGTGAGCCACACATTGAGCTCTGGGGGCAGGAGCCCGAGGCAACCAGCCATGAGATGCTGGGGACCTGTGTGGCAGCCAGGTGAGCAGACCCTGGGGAGACATGGCAGGAGCCCACCAGCCCCAGACTTCCCCTTGCCTAGACTGTGATGGTGTAAGAACACAGGTGTTCCTTTGTTCAGAATGTCTTCTTGGAGGTGCCAGCTGGAGCTATTTTCTTGTTTTATTATTTAATTATTACAGTATGATTAAATTATTTTAATAATCTGGATGTCTGAGTACCTGCTGTTGGAAACCTGGTGTCAAGCCAGCAAGGAAACGTGGTCTGATTGTGTGAGTGGGGTGTGTAGCTGTGAGGGGGCTTTGGTCCCAGCTCAGGTGGTGTGAGTGTGACAGTGGCTCCTGGGTGGCTGGACAGGGAACTTTCCTTAACACAGAGTTGTGGTCAACAGTTGTGGCCAAGCAAAGAGCTGTGATGAATGCGACCTCTGGGGTCATATTGGGAGCAGCACTGTTTAACATCTTTGTTTGCAGCATGGGCAGTGGGATCAAGAGCACTTTCAGGCAGTTTGTCAATGGCACTGAGCTGTGTGGTGTGGTCAGTGTGCTGGAGGGAAGGGATGCCACCCAGAGGGACCTGGACAGGCTGGAGAGGGGAAGTTCAAGGAGGCCAAGTGCAAGGTCCTGCTCCTGGGTCAGGGCAATCCCAAGCAGAGGCTGGGCAGGGAAGGGGCTGAGGGGCAGCCCTGAGGAGAAGGGGCTGAGGGGCAGCCCTGAGGAGAAGGGGCTGAGGGGCAGCCCTGAGGAGAAGCTCAGCACAACCCAGCCATGAGCACTCACAGCCCTGAGGGACAAACGTGTCCTGGGCTGCATCCAGAGCACCGTGGGCAGCAGGGCAGGGAGGGGGTGCTGCCCCACTGCTCTGCTCAGACCCCACCTGCAGGACTGTGCCCAGCTCTCTGGAGTCCCCAACATAAGAAGGACATGGAGTTGCTGGAGCAAGTCCAGAGGAGGCCAGGAAGATGATGCAAGGGCTGGAGCACTTCTACTCTGGCTGTGAGAGTAGGGGCTCTATTCAGCCTGGAGTAGAGAAGGTTCTTTTGAGACCTTACAGGACCTTCCAGTCCCTAAGGGGTCAATATTAATGAGATCAATAGAGTGAGTCAAGACATCTCCAATCCCACCTGCAGCTTACTGGACAGATATCTAAGCTAGTTTGCTAATTCACAAACCAGGGACACCTGGTTTAACCAAGCCCAGGCATGAGAAACACTCACCAGAAGTCTATATCTGAAGACTACTGGTATGTTCATGGAGCTCTTTCAAAGAGTCAAATTCCATCCCTATTGCATCAGGCAGCTCAAATATCATTCAAATCCTACCTCTAACTCTCCCATTCTCAGGTGAAATGCTCCATAAGATAACAAAATTGCTTTTGGAAGTACTTCCATGATTGCATGGCACACCAGAGTCTACTGCAGACTCTGTGCTTTGAATGCTATCCCACATTTTCTAGCTGGAGTTGTGAATGTCAAGTGGTGCAGGTGGAGCTAATAAAAGGTTGCACTACTATCAAAAGTGCCATTATTTTTTGTTGATTCATCTGTTGTAGAGCTACTCTAAGCCAGGTTTGTGAAAGGATGAAGGGAAATCAATCAGCTTCCTGCTGCTCTGGAGCCAACAGTTTTGATGCCCTATTTTCTCTACTCGTGTTTCTGTAAGATCCTCTGAGATATACACTGGCTCTGTCTGGAATCATGAATCAGAGTAGAAATGCAAAGGTTGTTGTCATCATTTATTTGTTTAAATACAATGCTGTCAAGGCAAAATTTAAGCTTCAACTCAACTCATTTCCCAAAGAATTCATGTGAGACACCACAACATATCCTGTGTTAAGTGTAGTATATTCTCTGCCAGCCACAGACTCCAGCATCACAACTCCCATTGTTCCATGTCTAAATTACACTCCTTGCAAAGCAGTCATGAGAGGGTGATAAAGAAGAAAACATGGGCTGTCATCTCAATTCACAGTAAATTGCAAGTTTCTACCATTTCTTGAAAAAAAAATCAATGGAATAAAATCACCTCTGATGTCAAAGCAGCAGAGCTGGGTAACCTTGGCTGAGGCAGGTGAGGCTGCCAAGCTCCTGTCTGCTCCCACCTCCAGAGCAGCAGACACCAAGCCCAGACCTCCACTGCCCTGGGGAAGCCCTCTAGGGAACACGAGGTCTATCCAAAGGCATCCCTTTACATTATCATATATTGCCCTGATAAATTGTATTTTATCAATTTTTTTAGTATTTACCAGACTAGGTTCTCACCTGACAGAATTCTTTGTAAGCCTGCAAGGTCACATGGATTTACATGCCTGAGGAATCAGGGGCTGCCAGCTGCACCTATCACATGGCAAAAGAAGTTTTTAAAGTACTCATTTCTTATTGCTTGCATTCTCACCTTACTAGAAAAAGAAACCACATTACTTCAAGATTAATACTCCTGCCAAATCCATGAACACAGCCCAGTTTAGGACTGAATTATAAGTCTCTGAGAAGTGAGTTCATTATAAAAGTGCAGCATGAGTGATTTTGTCACTCTTCTTTGCAATGCAGCAAACAGCTGCAGGTATCAGCTATTCTGGTTGTTTCATGCTGATTCAAGCTGCTCTTCCCAGCTTACCCAGGAAGGTATCAAAAACCCCCAGTCATTAACTGAACAATTATTCTTTATAGTGTTACCATTTTTATTGCCTAAATGTTCAACACAACCACCCAACATGTTTTGAAAAAATCACTAAAATTAAGAACACTTGCTCACCCTGTCTCAGATACTATTTTGGATTTCACTAAAAATACAGTGTTCTCATTCATTTAATACCTTGTTCAAAATAATACACATAAAGGTAAACTTTCCCTGGGAAATCACAGGCAATAACTAAATCAGAATCAACACCTCAGATAAATGAGCATCTGTCAGATATTATCAGGACCAAAATTTAAAAAAAAAAAAAAAAAAAAAAAAGACCAGGGCAAGGCAAAATAACTAAAAAAAAATTAAACCAGACAGCAAAAATCTAAGGAGAGGTCTGGAATATCTGGAATATCAATTTCTGTGCTTGTATCCAAGTAACTGATAGTCAAGTAATTTCATGAATTATTATAATCAAAACCTTTCAGAAAAGTAAAAAATTAACACCCAAATAACAGCACTGAACTACTGCTTCCAGTGCTTCCAGTGACTGTGATCAAAACTGAAAATGGACAAGCAATAAGGAGAGGAAGAGGGAGAGAGGAAGAAAAGAAATAAAAAGAGCTGGTCTGTGATTTTAGGTATGTTACCTAACTGTGAAAATGCTAAACACAGAAATATTTTCTACCATACTATGAAATTCCATCAGCACTCATTTATTTCCATTCAAAATGCTTGAACATTGGTGCATGTTTAACCACAAATATGTATCATCTAAGCAGTAAAAACATATTCCAGGCTTGAACAAATTACTTGTTTCAATATGATATCAATTACATTTTCCTATTTGGTGTGAAGGTTTCTTGGTAATGCCAACTATTTACCCATATAAAATTTTGGAAAGTGACTTGATAACTATAAAAACATTTATGCTGAAGAGCTACATACTATAATGTAGTAGAAACAGATTTTCCTTAATGCAAGTTTTAACTGCACATTAAAAGCATTGGAACCACCCATCATATTTTGCGGCTGTTGTTTGCACTTACTGTATAAACAGAACATTAAATGCAAAATAGAAACGAAGACCTTTTTCATTAAGTTTCATAGGCAGTAAGAAAAAGGCTTTCCAACTAAGACTGCAAATTGCACAATGATGCAAGGTTAAACAAGATTAACACAGTTTAAAAACTATGCCTGAAGTTCCATAGCCATGATGCATCTTTCCCTGATAGAAACAAGTTTTTCACAGAGGCAAATACACCTTCAGGAAAGCAGGCACCAGGGCCCAGTGTCCAGCTGCCACCCTGCCACTGGCACCACCCACGTCACTCCTTCCTGTGGCCCCCTCAGGGCAGCAAACAGGATCCTTTCGAGACAGGATTAAAAAATGCAGACAGGACTCCACATACCTGCTTGATCAATGGGTAAAATTTGAGTACAATTTAGAGCTAAGAGGAATGTGATGCCAAGGGGAGGGTTAAGCACAAGGAATGACCTCTCTCCCCAGTTCAGTATTTATCACGACGTTTCATTCACACACACAAAATAAGCTGGCAGCTTTGAAAAGGGATACTTCAGGGATAGGCAAGGTACTTCTCCAGGGGAATCACTCCTTCTTTTACAGCTCAGCTTCACTTCCTGCAAACTCCAAGAGCCCTGGTGCTGTTGAAGTAGCCATGGGCCCCTCTGCACTGGCACCATCTCCAAGCATGCCATCTTTATCCAATGCAAGCAGCCGAAGCAGAGCCCTCGAGACTGTTCTGTCCACTCCACAAAGGGAATTGTCATGCCAGGCACATCTCACAGGAGCCCCAAGAGGGCCCCTTGGTCCAGTGATTTGTCACCTTCCCTGAGTTGGAGAGTGTACGGCCAACAGGCTGCAGGTTACAGCTCCACTACCCCAGTCACCCCTGGGGCTTCAAAGTCCTTAACTCAGTCTTCAGCTGGATCACCTAAGGTCTTTTTTTTATCCTGCTGATTGATTCTAGTGCTTTTCTTGAAGACCTCACAGTATTGGCCAATGGACTCCAGCTATGTATTTTCATCTTTATCATTGTAGCTGACAGAAGTGTTTTGTTTTTTAAATCTAAAATATCTCTAAATCTTGAGAGAAGTGATTTAGAGCCATCTATGCAGGAACAAAACTAATGATAAAACCCACCTGAATAGAAACAGTAATGAATTGCCATAGTAATAGGTGATCTATAACTACAACACATCAATAAGTTTAGATAAACAGACTGTTATCTTAATGAATTTTTCTATACAAGCAATTCCAGAGTCTTCCTTTATCATATCTTTCTTGTAAGCCACACATATCAATTTACACACATGAAGCAGCTATTGATCTCTCTGCAAAAATGTACTTAGATAGGACTTCTAGGAATAATAATAATAAAAAAAACAACAACAACAACAAAAAAGAGGAATATAGCAGAGCTGCCAGAGCAGGGAACTGCTGCATTATATTTCCTGTACTCACACACTGTTTTAGTATTGGTTGTTGCTATCTGAAGTGTAAACACTCTTACCAGAGAATAGGAAGCTGGAATGGCTTTGAGGCACAGGAAGAAAAATATTTCTCCTAAAATTTGCATCATCTCCCTTTTGTGAAATTAAACTAGCTCTTTAGTAAAAAAAAGTTAAACAAACAAATAACTATTGAGAAAGGTACTGACTAGCCCTGTCAACAGACTTTGTCCCTTCCAGGGTTAGAGGAGTTAGCTGTACTAAATTCTGGGATACCACCCCTGCATTTGGATTATGAGGGCTTAATTCACAGTTTGTAAGGGTGTGAAAACAGGATTCCTCTTCACAGCTCCACATGCTCATGCTGTACCCCAAGTCTTCCTTGCTAGTGAAGAGACAGAGGAACAAAACGTAGCTAACATTTTTGCCACATACCATTTTGCTTCTCCTTAGCATGAAGGAGCAGCAAGGATGATTTAACTTCCTACTCAGCTTCCAAAACTTCTGGAACATGCTGGTGTCTTAAAATCCTTCACTGTCACCACATCGTTACCTTTGTTAACACTTGATTTAATTATTTCACACTGCATACATTAAGCCCCAGACTATACTAGGCTGAAGAGCAGAAAAACTTCATCCACCACCAGTCTGAGCTCTACACCTCAGATCCCTACATCTGCAGAAAGCCACCTACACCCTTCTAACAGCTGAGCCTCCAATCCTGATGGGAAGATGGATAACAACCATTATGATTGTTAAACATTTAAAAGCCACACTATGTAGTATTCAGGGTTTGAAACATTTAATGTGAAACTATAAGTCCACGAGCACTACCCTAATAACAAATACCTTTTCAGGCAGCATAAAAAAAAATACATGTATTTGTAAAAAAAAAAAAAATGCATTTAAAAAAAATCAAATATTCAATTGTACAGATCTCCTAAGGTTTTTTCTAGACTTTTAAATGGCAATCAAGTGAAAAAACCCCCAACACTGAAAAGATGGCTTTTCCTCTAAATCACTGCACAAAATTCAGATTCCACACATCTTACTGCTGGAAGTGTGGGATATTAGCAAAACTCAAAGCCAGCTTTCTCTTGAGCTGTACCCATGAGAGTTTGGGGGGAGGGCTGCTTTCATACATCTATTTCATTCCATATCCAGAGACCTTTATACAATTGTTTTATTAATTATTCCTGGCCATTAATAAAAAGGATCTTTAAATTGAATTTCTTTCTAAAATCATTATTGCTTATTAATGTACAATTATCTTACCATTGCCCATTGTTTTCTCAAGTCAAGTTTTCATTAGAACAAAAATGCATACGTGAAAGGGTTCTTGAAGTGCAGTCAGACCTTTTGCATGGGCTTGTGCTAATTACCAGAGATTCTTTTGTTATCAGCCCGGATGTTAATGACAAAAGAAGACAAGTGTAGAGTCTATTTTGCTTGAGCTAATTACTAACCATTCCCCATTCAATTTATGCTCAGAGGAGTACAATAATCATGACACAGTGCATTAGTTCTGTCCCAGGCAGTTTCTGCCATGCTGAGTGTTAATTGTCAGGACAGATTCCAGTCAGGAATAACAGTGTCTCAGGCATGTCTGCTCACGAGCAGCGCTCTAGCAATTTCCTCTGTGCAGTAAGACAGGGCCTTTTAATTTTTTATGTAGGGGAATACTGGAAAATTTCCTCTTTTGCAGAGGAAAATGGCATTGCTTTCACTGGCTTACAGTTTTTACAATTAAACACCGTACTTTGTTAGAAAAAATTAATGAACCAGAACTAAAAACCAAAGAACATGACAGAAACTGAACAACTCACCTGGGCATTTTTTTTAGAGTATATATTTTGGGAAAATAAATCAACACAGCTAACTGAGCTGTGTACCTTGCACCAAAAGCAGGGCTTAGAGGGCTAGTCATAGGTAGTAAGCCATTTCATATTATCCAAAACCCACTGAATTTGAAAAGGTTTTAGTGGATTTAGCATTGCTTCAGGGTCTTTGCAATCTTGAAAATGAATGGATTTATGGTAAATCCTCCAAAAATCATTTCACAGAGTGTAATGAATAGTGATAGATATTTCAAAGTCATTAGTCTCCTCTAGCTGTGCTTTGGTGATATCACACTCTAAACTAAAAGCACCTGTTCTATAATGATCTAATGTATCATCAGGTCTGGAGGGGTAGAGAGGAAAAGAAGGCTCATTTCTCCTCTGTGCCCATGCTTCTTTAACAAATGATCTTGGAAACCCAAAGTGAAGCCCCACAAAGTCTGCTCATAAATTTCTCCAGAATGTTAGATGGCAAACAATGTACCATCATGTTTGCAGCTGTAATCTGCCATCCTAAGAAACTTCAGGCATAAACAAGAAACAAAAGTTTTAGCAATCCTCACTTCAGTGTTTGCTTTTAGGATTATCATCCAGAAGATACCATCAGTGCAGACACAAAGAGGCAAATTTGTGTGAAACAATCCACACGTACTCTAACAACTCTATTAATTTTCCTGGTCTAGTCTGCAAGATTATTCAATGCACTGATCAACCCAGAATAACACTGTTTGGGGTGATTGACAGGAAAATGCCCTGACAAAACAGTGAGTGCTGTTATTAAGTTATTAGATCTAAAGGAAGGTACCAAAGCCTTATTATCTAAATGCTAATGGAGACATAGCCAAGAGTGCCTCTTCCACCCACTGTTAGGAAGGAAATCATCTCCTGAGGCAAAATGTTTGAAGTCAGTATTTTGCCACATGCTCGTATCACAAAGCCATGTCATGCAAGATTAGACAGATTCCACAAATCAGCACAAACTTTCCCAAACCAGCAGGAGAACAGCAAGAGCTCAAACTTGTGCAGTGTGATCCACAGCAAGGTGCCTGAAGGACTGGAGGTTTATCCTGCCTGAGCACTGCTCTCACAGCCTGCTGTGCATTGCAATGGTACCATTCAAATATGGAAATGCATTCTAATATAGAGCTCTGTAGAAAAGCATCTGCTGCCGCTTGCAAGCCTCAGCACAACTTTCACAGACTGACTTTTCACATTCCAGTTTAATGCAGAGGCTTTCTTCAATTTAGGAAAAATATACTCAGTCCTGCCTTACAAAACAGAATCAGTATCAGAAAAAAAGAATAAAATTGTTAACTTATTTGCACCTAAAAAAGTGAAGTTAAAAGCTCCACTGTTTTCCTAGGAAAACAATATTTTCCATGGCTGACAGTTCAAAAGCATAGGATTCATGTTTTTAGCAGTGTCCCATCAGCTCATTAGTAATGCTGGTCTCAGTCACACAATATGACCACATGTCCAGAGTTACACAGAAATGGAGGTGTCATCTTAGAAGTCTGATATTTTCTTTTATCTCAATCATTTTCTTTTATCTCCTCTCCTCTCTGATACAGCACCAGGAAGCTTCTCTGCACATTTATTTCTGCATTTACAGTCATCAAACACCAAACTGCTTTTGGTTGCCTTGTTATAACAGGTGGGTTCATTGACACACTCATTAATTTGTAACTTAAAAGCAGAGGGATAGAAACAGCTAATTGCTGTAGCTGATAGAGGTGGCATTTCCATAAACCTCAGCACACACACATCCCTGTAGCTTCATCTTTTCAGTGTGGTACCTCCTCGTTTGATGCAGCTGAACTGTGCAAGGCAGCCCCATGGTATGAGTTTCAGTATAGCCCAGCAGGGAGGAACTTCATAATAAATGACTCATCAGTGCTCTTCCAAGCGTCAAGACCTCCATTTTCCTAATTTACATTTCAAAAGGGTCTGCAGTTTGAAGTAGTAAAGAAATCATTTGCTTTTGCAAGATAAGTGCTTTTCCAAGTAGGAAACTCCGTGGCAATTCCAAAAAGTGTTCTGATTATAATTTTTTGTCTGTATTAGAACAGACACAAAAGACTTTTTAGAATCTCTCCATCAAAAGCTACCCAGTATTCAGCATTTCTGCAATCTTTGACCATGTACTGCTCCCATGGAACACTGGGTCAACGTGCTCAGCTGCCTTGAACACTTGCCAAAAACAAAATGTTCTTTAGATACATGTTTGTAGGCTACAATACAATTAATTGTGTAGAATAAAAACAGCCCCAAGAGGCATTGTCAGAAGCAGCACAGAATGAGGAGATTATATAAATCTTGTCTCTCAAGATCTCTCCCAGAAGTTTTTTGGGGAGAATGCTTAGGGAGCAATTTGCAGCACTGTCCATGGGTGAGCTTCTGGATAGAAGGAGGAGTTGGTGTCTCCAAGCTGCTGCCATCTATTTGAACAGTAAGGTTCTTAATTCTCACTCTCTCATATTTCTGCAAGGCAGGACACTCTAAATATTATAAGGGCCCATCAGTGTTCCTAAAGACAGGTGAAGAAAGGAGCAGAGCACGTTCTCACACTGTGTCTCACCCACAGTCACTCCCTCTCTCTGCCTGGAGCAATGAATTCCCACACCAGGAATGACAGTCGAGTGACAGTACTACAACTGTTCTGAATTTGGGCATCACAGGGCCCAGCACAATTCATATTTGTTTCTTATTCATCAGGATAACAAAAATTAAGCCTCATAAAACCAACTTTCAATCATTTGCTCTTGTGTGTGACACTTCTTCATCCCAGACAGCCAGGTTATTATCATATGTTCTTCCTATAACTGAAACTCCAGCTAGAGGGAACAAAGATGCCAAGGATTCCTACAGTTCAGCACACAGTAACATTTCCTAGCAAATACCTGGCTTTCATCACGCTCAAAGCCTGTCATGGGAACAGGTAATTGCAAAACAAATTCATTTCCATAATGCTGGGAGGGAGCAAAAAGAGGGTGTTACACTTATAATGTTGCTCCGAATTCTTAAATTTTCTGTTCTTCAAACACTGTAGCTGCCAAAATTCAGGCTTCTCATTAACTGCATCCAGGTAATTACAGAACTTTTTGGAAGGAGGAGAAAAGAGAACAATCTTTTTAAAAGCAAGGAAACAGAAAATCAGAGTGGCTCAGTGATCTCCCTATCGCCATCCTGTTGACTAATTTTGGAAAAAGGAAAATTTGCTAGATGGACTGACATTCTGTCCCCCAGATGTAGCAGAAAGTAACTCAAAGTTGTCTCCCTGTGTCTGGGAGATCACATTGTGCCTTCAGTCAAATTCACGGTGTGTGGATTCCTCCTCTCATCACTGTTTACCTGGAACAGTAATATTCTAATTACTTCACAAATACATATTTGCATATAATGAAGCAATTATGTACATCATTTTGTAATTGAAGCTTTCAAATAAAAAATTCTCTTGTAATTTGCAGGGTTCAGACCTTCAATGCCCTGAATTGCCCTAGATAACCCTGTGACAACACAATGTTGAGTGAGAGGCAGTGTTAAAATTAAAAATATTGAAAAAGAGCTAATAATCAAGGTAAATTTCTCATGAAAGCAAGTCCAGCTTGATAGTAAATATTACATGACATTCAAATATATCACGTTCAATACATCCAATGAAATCTATCATGATGGCTTGTTCCAATAGATTATTCCTTTCAGGTGTAGGTAAAGAAATTCACTGAGACAAGAGTCATTTTCCTTTTAATGCCATTATGGCACTCTCTTGGCCTATGCAGTTGTGAATTCCAATACAGAACAGCCTGAGCTCAGCATCCAAACACCTGCTTGGAGCTTAGGAAAACCCCTCCATACAAAGCATCCTCTCAGGTGGCCTGATCTGAAAGCCTGAGATAGACTACAAAATAAAGATTTGCACATACTTAATTTGGAACTAGCTTCAGATACAAGCTAACATCTTGAAAAACAGAGTTTATAAACACTTCTTTAGGATCTACAAAATCATCTGTGTCCCATGCTCATCCTTTCTACCTCTAGAGACAGTCTCTGTCTAAAGCAATGAGCTTTAATATGGAGATGATTTGATGCATGTGAACATTTCTGGCAATTGTTGTTTCCTGGGAAGCAATGGCAGCTCCTCTAGCACACAGCAACAGCATCAGCACACACACCATGCTCCCGAGCTTCACCTGCTGCACAGGACCAAGTACTGAACTCAGGAATTAACTGATCCACTTCAGCCTTTCATTTGCATTACCAAATACATTTAAAGGTTTATTGAGTGTTTCCACTGCATCTGTACTTTTTCACATCTGGATTCCAGTTAATATTTATTGCATTATCCCATTATATTTGCATTTGATTATGATGGCACACAGGTGGCAAAACAGTACAAATCAATCAGGAAAGTCTGTTTACACAAGGAGCTGCTTTGTTTCTTCACAAGAAAACAAGTATTCTTGGAAAACCTTGAAGTACATTTTAACAGGTCATATCAGATCATGTTTGAATTTGAGAACCAAAGACTGGCTGTTCTCAATATCAGAAAATAAATGAAAATAAAAATAATAATAAAAAAGAGACTTAAAAATTTTTCCATCTCAAAGCTTTTCATGTGCAGGGAAGCCTGTTCATCAATCTTTCCTTGCTAGTGAAGGAGAAGAATTAAACTGAAGTTTGGAGACTTTTTATGTCTAGGGATGCTCTTATACTGTTTATTTACCACCAGCAGGAAAAGCACAATGCAGATATCCTTGTACACTGTCTTCTGCTCACTGAAAATGCACAGTACCTACACTGAAACCCTTCCACTTAACAGGAATTGACAGGACACTACAAGGGTTAGATACCTCAATGATAACAAATTAATTTTGTTGTTGTGTATGTAAACAGGAAAATACATTTCATGTTTCTGAAAGCTGAAGCCTAAATTCTGTTTTTATTTTAGCTAACAGTAAAACATGGAATTTGGTGGGGGTGGTGGTGATGGGTTGGCCCTTCCTGGAGATGGGATCCTGTGTTTAAAAAGTTAGGAGATAATGTAAAATGGCAATTCCAGTCTTTGCTCTTTTGTTCTGCCTCAGACAGTGGAAAACATTGTAGAAGGAGTTTATGCACACACAGTACTCTTAAATCACATCCCATAGCAGATTTGGACTTGAAATGACTGCCCATTTTGCTTTGCATCTACAAATGTGGAAGCTTAAAATAAGCCTTGGCAATTAACAATTCAGTATGTTCCAAGGTTACAGCTGGTGGAACTGCTTTCAAGTGATTTATCAGCCTTTTAGTGATACGCCCAGAGTTTTTTGAGTATGAACCCCGCTGCAGCAACACACTGTCTGGTGATCCATTCTCCTTATCATGGCAATGCTGCCTTGAGACTCAAGGGGGAAAAAATGGACTTGGAATGACATGCATATCAGAGACAGCAAAATGCTTTTGAACTCAGTAAAACACAGGCCTCATTTATCTAGCTCCAGCTTTTCTTTGCATCTCTGAAGTCCGCTTTCCCTAAAAAACAACACGGATTTCTTATTTAAAGTTGGCTTCTGTTGCCCCTCACGTAGTTCACAAATACTATATCAATTTCACCAACATGAAATTGAGCTCAAGACAATCAGACCTGACTTGGCTTAAATTCAAAATACAAATGCAAATGTACTGATTTCCTTCTTTTTAGCAAGTGGAAAATTTCATTGTAAAACAGTGAGGAAATCAAAACTTCTTGGTCTTCTCTTCTGCATTACTGTCAAAGACAATAATGACACAAAAATTTCAACTACCAAATATTTACTGTAGAAAACCTCTGCAGAAAATACCAATTGAGTGCATTCCAGTAACTTAAATCTCATCATTGATGAACTTTTTTTATGTCTCCAGTCCCTTCCAGGGAAGGACACACGGATTTATGGAGCAATGCCTCACAACTGGACAGCCACAGCTTCCCAGCAAACTTGCCAGGCTGAGTGCCCTGCAGGCAGGGAGCTGGGATTCCCAGGGCAGTGCCCTCCAGGCAAGCTCCTGCCCATGTCACCAGAGTCCCAGGGGCCACAGCTCCCCTGTCCCCCTTGAACAAGATGAAGTCAGCAAGAACACAAAAGGCTTAATACATTTGGGAAGCACATTTAGTTCAGAGTATTTTGGGACAGAGGATTTTGGCATTGCCAAGGCAATCCGAGTTGAAACAAAATAAATTATTGAAAAAAAAATAATTTTTGAAGAAATTCCAGAGGTGAGAAAAGCCAAAACAAATCTCCAGTTTACAGATCTGGGAACAGTGGGATGAAGTGACCAGGCAGCAGCCAGTCCACAGATCAGCTAATACCTTTCCTCCCTTTGAGCAATCAGGCAACAGGGAATAATCTCAGCAACAAGTCATGGAAAAGCAGATGCTGGAGTGTTTCAGCCATCCTGGATTACCTGCCAGCTGATTTACCTGCCTAACTGACACAGGTCACTCTAGTGTGTTCCTCTAAAAGTACAGGAGAAAAACATTCTTCTCCTCCACCTTTTCCAAATTAAATCCAAGGGAAGGGAGGAAAAGAAACTCATTTTACTTCTAGTTCAGCATTGCCTGACTCTACCACATGATAGTGGAATATATTCATTCACAAAAAGAGATCTATGGATCACAGCATGGTCCCTGTCTCAGTCTGCATTCCTGTCTCTAAGAGAAGTTATAACTACAATGTCACTTCAGTTTGAGGCAGCAGACAAAATAAACAGATTGTTAACAAATGTTAGTACTTTTCTCTGTTTTTCACATTGTTTATGTCAATAAAGATAATTGTTTTGAACTCTAGGGAAGGGGATTCGGACTGTTTGGTTGGAAATCTAGTTAAAAGATTTTCCTCACCTTAGATCATGTTGGAGCTATAAACCTGAGCTTGCTTGCAACTATAATTCCATGGAGCCTGGGAGAAGCAGGGAGGGAAAAAGAAAGTTTAATTGCTCCTCAATAAACTGCTCCATAGCATTATTGCAACAAATCAAAGCTGTTTTCACAGAAAGAGGAAGCTTTTATTTTAAATAATGACAATTAGAGCTTCAAGAACCAAGGTCCTCAGAAACTGCAGCCTCAAATCTCAGTCAGGGTACCTCTGATCTCTTCAAAAGCCCTAAGGATATTTATTCTTTGCTGCTCAAGGATTCCTCAGATAGTTTGGCAGAGACAGCAAAGCAACTTGGTTTTGCCCTCCAAAGCTGTATAATAAAGTGCTAATAAGAATTCCCCCCGTGTGATATCAAGATGCCAGTGTTTCTCTGAGAAAGCTTTTATCTTTGTAGGGCACCATTTTTTTTCCTGTATAGACAAGCAGAATGGGATTTTCAAAAGAATTCACTTCACCCTGACTCAGAGAAGAAAGTAAAATTTCTAGTGATTTCAGAGGGAAGAGATGAACAGCTACTTCTGAAAGTTCTTCCTGTACCCTACATAGTGTATGAAAGCACCACTGATGGAGGACTGCATTAAATACAGCAAAAATATTGCAATCTCCTCAGTCAGGAGACTTAAGCCAC
This sequence comes from Cettia cetti, assembly GCA_013401135.1. NCBI lineage: Eukaryota > Metazoa > Chordata > Aves > Passeriformes > Sylviidae > Cettia > Cettia cetti. Next base: position 70,482 of record VZUI01082832.1, read on the forward strand.
ATATCACTATCCAATGGACAGGGACAAAATATCATGAGCAGAGAGAAAAGCTGGCAGCTCTCATAATTGTATCTGATATCACTGTTAAATGAAATTTTAACAGGAAAATTACAGAAATAGAAGAAAATATGACATTGTTTTATATTTTGGACATTTTTCCTATGAAAAAGATAAGATCATGGAACAGAGCGTATCTGGGAGCTGCATGACATTCACTTTCAATCTAATCACATCAGCATGCATTGCAGTTTAGACAAATGTATTAAGCCTAAATGAAAATGTTCATTAATAAAGACTGAACAGTTGTTTTCTGAAGCAAAGTCATCATGCATTACATGTGGAAATAGAAAATTTATGCTAAGCATTAACGACAGAATAAAAAATATAGAGATTGCTTCATTTCTCTTTTCTAAAACTGTCAACTGTTAATGATCTTTCAGAGGTAGAATTATTTCATATATCAAGCAGAAATCCTCCTTAGATTACTGCTTCAAAATGGGCTTCTAGACAAAATTCTACTTCTGAGTATCATATGGTAGGCCAATGTAAATGGTTTACAGTGGAGAAACTGGGTAAAAAAAAATGACAAAGTGGACAGTTTTTATTTCTAATGAATATTAACCAATAAATGAACTGTTAAAGCTCTTCAGCTAAAAGTTGCTTCAGGAATATAACAAAAGATATCAATCTTCTCAACATGGCAAGATGCTAAAGATGAGAACGGCCAAGCCTAGGATTACATTTCTATGGCAGGATATATGGGTGAACATTTCAAACTTTGCTTAGTGAAATGAGACAAAGCAAAAATAGAAATTCCTACTTCTGGGAGAATAGTTCATAACACATCATTCATTCAATTAATTTCACTTTACCTATTCATAAATTACTGCAAAACACTTATAATTTTCTCCAAGGTGCTACTTCAATTAATTCACTGTATAATTTCAGTGAATAACTTTTCAGCTGCAGATTGTGACAAGTGTTCAGTATTCATAAAAGTGTTGATTAGCTCTGACTGATCTGGGGATGACTGATGCCAGGACAGGAGTCAGTCCTGCCCACAGCCCTCTGCATTTATTCCTCCTGTGTAACCTGGCTCTAGCAAATACCCAAAGGCTGAACTACATCTGATACTTACTTGCAGGAGTTCAAATGCAGCTTCACAATGAGCATAAACACCTTTCTGTTTAAACTTGACTGTAGGAACTCAACTTTGCTTGCAGATAGATAACCACACATGGCTAGCTTATACCTAAATGACTGGATTGTTTTTTTTTTTTCTGAATGGAAGTAAGTTTGAAAGCGGCCCAGTCTAGCAAGGCTTGATGAAATCAGCATAACTGATTTCAGTAAATGACATCTCTTACTGGGAATAGCCAACAGCCCAGATTCCAGAACTGAACAAGGTTTCTGTCTTGCTTCTACTGGCAGCTGCCAGAAACCAGACCATTGAAATCCATAAAGCCAGTCAGCAGTTTGTGGGGAAATCTCATGATCATGTCTTGCCAGACAAAATAAGCATGATGCAAATATTTCTAAGCAAAAGCCTTTAGCTATTTAGTGGTGAGGGCTGAGTCACACAATGGCTGTTTAACTGTTTGCATGTATAGGTCTGGGTAACCAATACTAGCTGTATCTTTAAGAAATTACTCATTTATTATACTGTGCCATCAGCCAGTGTGTTTTCCCATTTACTAAGCAGCAATCTCAAGTTATCTTTGAGAGTTCAAAAAGAGGTTTCAGGAAGAAAATTAAAACCAAATCTCCTGCCTGCAGAGCCAGAACCGCCTCCTGTATCCAGTGACACAGCCATGCTGTCACTGAGCTCCTCAGCCACTGCTGAGTTACCTGCTCTGTGAGCTTATATTAATGATCTGTTAGTTGTCTTCTCTTTGGCACATGACACTCCAGCTACACCTTTCAACAACTGACCTTTGTTCCTCAGTCATCTTTCTACTTTCAGGACTAGATTTCAGTTTCATTGTCATTATTTATGTTGTTCTGTGCTGCTTTTTCTGACATTCCATTTCCCTGCACATCTCTCACCTGAACCTCAGTGCTCACCATCTTTAATTCTTACCAGTCCTCCCCTCACTCCTGCAGCTTTGCTGGTCTCCCACACCACAGTTCTTACTTCTTCATCCTTCTCACACACAACACCCAACCTGAAATGCACCTTCACCTGCTGGCTGAGCACCAACCTCTCCTCCTCCTCTGGAGAGGAGCTCATCCTCTGACAAGTAAGCTGAATTACATAAATTTTATTCACACCTTTTTTTTTCCTATTGCACATCTCCACATAAAATATTTAGCAGATCTTCAGGTCAGAGGGCACCATAAGATCGTTTACCTAGATCTTAATCTCTTTTTTTATGGAAACCTTTGGATTTCCCCATATACCAAATATTTTTGCCATATACTTTTCCTCAGATTGTTTCCAAACAAACTGCAACATCAAGAGGATCAAGGATAGAAGCCACTGAGGCAAATGAATGAGTTTAACTGGCAAAAATTCCTGCCTTGCCCTGAGGCTGGTGAGCAGTTTGACCCTGACAGTGTGAATGTGACAGGTCCACCAGACCTGGAGGAGTCCAGCTCTTTGTGCACCAGTAGGGCTGCACAAAGTGCGTGGCCACTCAGAGGCACTTCTGAAGAAACTAAACCAACAAAACCAGGAGGCTGCTGCTGTGCTGAGTGGCTGGGAGGGGAATTCCTCAGCTGGGCACTGAAAGGATGAGTTTGGCTCACGCTCCCTGTGTTTGGAGCCTACGGAAGGTGACGCAGGCGGGCTTGAAGAACATGGCTCCCTGGTGGACCATCCCTGCACACAGCTGTCCTCCTGCCATTTTCCATGTGCAGACAAAACGTCCTTGGAAATATTCTCCTTGGAGTTGATATGCAATAAAATGTCACAGTGATGCAAGAAGCACCACTTTTGTATATGCCACTACGAAGATATGAGCCAATGCTGGCAAATGCAACTGATCTGAGGCAAGAGGCATCTGCACATTGTTTTCAAGACCCTGACAGACTTCAAAAATTATCAGTCAAAATAAGATGTTCAAGCAAAACAGCTCAGTTACAGAACAGTGTTCCTCTAGATTCAAAAAACGTGTCTCACTTGCAGTAGCATTCCACTGGAATTAGTGTGACTGGTTGCCAAGTGGAGTTATCGTCAGGGTTGGCAATGGTGAGACATCACAACATTCTGGCCCAAACAATCTGCTGTGCAAGTCCTCCAGGACAGAGAGTGTCTTTGGAGTTGCACAGAAGCAATCATAAAAAATACTCAAATTACTTCATAAACCTAATTTTAAGGCACTGAAAACACCAAAAAAAACCCCACCAAATGTTTTTAAAGAGTGGTTGCCTAATGTTTTCTGACTATTAGATGCTCTACAAAGTCTCTGACTGGATACTCGGATACATTCAGCCAAGATTAAGAGAGGAAAAATTCCAAATTGCACAAATATGTACATTTTTATTATTATTATTAATCCCCTGACTAACATACAGAGGATGGTGACAGATTTTACTTTATACAGCCCCTATTAAAGGCTATGGAGTTGCAATTAAATCAACATACCTTTCTAAGTCTTGGGCTAAGAAGCTGAAGCTGCAATTGGCAATATATTTTAGTTCTTTTCTGCCTCTTTGGTTTGGTCAGTAGAAAATCTGAGATTATTTTTAAGAATCTTTTTGACTGGGGCTTATCCTGAGGACTGGTGACTTTTTTTAAATATGTAAATCAACTTTCAGATTCAATAGGGAGGAACAAGATTAGGGATAAGCCTCAATGCTGTATTAGGAATGATCTCAGTCTTGGAGCATGTCACTGGCATATAGATATCTAGAACCATCACGGTTAAACTGACACCACTATTGAGAAAAATCTTCTACATAATTACTTAGGCCACGTTAAAGAAAGTATTTCATCACATTGCTGGACTATTCACAACAAAAACCTGGTCAAAAGGCTGTTATATATAGGATAGTCATTCCTTTCCTAGAGCTTAAATGAAGAACATGATTAAGAATTTTAAACTACAGAGAGAGATTATTCATTTTGTAACAGCAATATAAAATACATTGGCTTTGCCACAGAATATTTCATTAAAAGCTGTTTTATAATTAGTTTTACTGCAAACTAAAAAACTCAAATGCAATTGCTTTAATGCAATTAGACCATCTTATATTTCAATGATGCAAAGTCTTGTTGAGCCATAATAAGATCAAAATAGATTTTTCTCTGCATTCCCTTTACATTAGTGATTTTAAGTCTAGAACTTAGCATCCAACTTCTGATGAAATTTCCTCCTCCTTTCCTACCAATCCTCATAACAGTTGAGTATTCCCATCTCTTACTGTACCAGTCTGAAGTAGCTATTCAGTTTTAAGAGTGGAAAAAAATACACAGAAATCTATTATGTTTGTGTTATATTTAGCTTTTTCAATCTATTATGTGGCATTAGAACTCAAAAAAAGAAGGCTGCTGCCTATTTAATGGACATTAAATAGGAAATTCAAGATGTGACTCACTTTAAAAGAAGCTTGAGCTTTCCTCTTTGCAGTGTTTCTCTGAAAATTGCATGTGACCATGTCAAAACACTGCATTTTAAGACTCTAAGACCCACTTATTTCCTAGTTTGTGTGTACTTACATTTCTAATTTAAAAGATAAAACTATTCAATGAAATAGAAATACCTCTTTGATATTCAAAAACAAAAGCGTCTGGGAGAAACCCTGTGGATTTTGAAACTATTTTACTGAATAATTCTTCAGGATACTAATTTTATAAGGTATATTTTGAAAGCACTAAGACAGGTCTATACATTATCTTACATTAAAACTGAGGAAAAAAGTCCTTTCACTGCAGCCGTATTCTGCTTTATTTCCTCTGCTTTGCTTTGGAATCTACAGTACCTCATAGACATGGAAGATGATGCTCTCTGCCCCCAAAGGCATTATTCCAGCTTTAGAGTAGGCCAGCTGTCTCCTGACAGGTCCTTATTTTTAGTGTTAAGTTTTTGACAATATCTCTGACTAAACATCTATTTGTTTACTTGTTTGCTTGGGCCTAAAACATCAGTTTCTCTGCAAATGCAAACTAAAGTTTGATCTTGCTACCTGTTTTATTCCCTTCGAGGAGAAAAATTGGCTTTCCTGCTGTATTTTTCTTTCAGAGTGGTCATTTTAAAACCATTTTAGAATGTTTTTTCTACTCCACAGCAGCAGCTAAGCTCCATCTCTGCTTTCAGCAGCCCCACTAATTAGAGACATTCAGATTATTCCCCTCTTCAGTGCACAGTTTATAGGCCATTTTCTGCCATCAGTCACACCCATGTTTAACTGCACTGATTTCTAAAGGACTTTCAATGACACAACTGGAAATAGAATTTATCCATTTTGGTACCTGGCTTCATGACCTGTTTAGGTCTCTGGATATCAGCTAGCCAAAAACAATAACTAAGATGTAAAATTGTTTATTCTGTTCCGTGCTAGAGAAAGGTAGATCATACATAGATCTTTTTTTTTTTTCCTCTCTCCAGCAGTGGCATGAAAATAAAACTATCTTTAAATTAATGAAATAGTATTCTCTTGTAAAGACTTTTTGCTCTGACAATACAGGACTGTAGATGAACAACTATCACAGAACAATTTTTCTATTTTCCCCTGAGTGTATAATATCCTGTCGCTGAAAAATTACCTTTTGAAATGGCAAGAACAAATGTGTGTCTAAACTATGTTTTTTAATAATATTGTTCAGACTCCTGGCAAATGGGAGAGTCACATGAAGTGACACAGAACCTCATGAATCCCTCTGTTGAGTGACCACGTGCAGCTGCAGTAAGGTCAATGCATCAGGTCTGAACTTCATTTAACAAGTACAAGCACCTAAGTGGTCGGTATGGGAATCAAAGTCAGCTGTGCTGTCTCAAAATCCATAAGGCCACTTGCCTAGGATTTCAGACAGACTCACTGCTTTTGTCAGATGTCTACAAATCTTAAACAAATATATTGGGTTGAACAAGCAATGGGACATGAAGACGTCTGGGTTTCACCAGTAAGTCAAACTACAAGGATTTCCTTGTTCAAACAGCTCCTTATCTTCAGGGAAAGGCTGGAAGAAAAATCATAATAAAGTGTTTCTTTCAAGCTTAAGTTGAACATAGCAGCTAGAAAGAGGAAGGTACTGTCTGTGTACATGTAGAATATAGGATTTCAAATCCAACTGCAAGTAAACTTGTGGTGATGCTTCTCTCATCATACTTAACTGCACTACCCAATCACTTCCCTTTAACAAAGAGTAATTCTGTACAAAAACATAGCAAAGATAACCACAGAAACTGTCTCAAGCATCTTCAAGCAGCTGTACTGTCAGAAGTGTAAATGTCTGTAATCATTTGTAAATTACATGTTCTATAAAGCTCCCTCGCTGCTTTTCCTATTGTTTTTTCTGCTGTGTGCTTCAGGACAACTTTTCATTTAATAAGTTGCTATCAACCATGAAAACAAACTCTGGGAGTCTTAAATGAATTGCATGGAGGTAACAGCTATCTTCACATCTTAATATAGACATTTTAAGAGGACAAATGGGATACAGACAGGAGTCGAGTTGCACAAGTATTTTCATCAGTAGAATTTGACTGCTATCCACACCATTACAGGAGGAACAGAATTTAGACCTTGATTCATTGGCTGGTATTCCTTGCAAGTCACTGGATGGGTCACCTTAATCTGAAAATAGTATCTCTCTTTCTAATGAATTTAGGATAATGGCCTAAATTTTCTTTAAATGATGACAGAGATCTGGGTTAATCCAAGTCCTTATTATCATAATGGCTTTTGTATCCTACTTTACCATATTTAAGGAAAAATCTGGTTATCACTTCTTCAACCTCAAAAGGAAAACCACTGGGGATTATCTGAGATGAAACGTGTCCTGCTGAAGTCTAGTGCATTATTCCACAATCCTTGCTCTGAGAAATTCCAACTGTTTTCCAAAATTTGAGATAAAAAATCCTGAGATAAAATAATTTTTCAGCAAGCTAGACCCTTTTAGCCTAGGAGTGAATTTGGACCAGTGGGAGTTTTGTCTTTATAAAGATCTTGCAATGAGATGTTTAATTAATTTCTAATGAGTTGCACCCTGCTTTTGCTGAGTATGTGTTAATGTGTTATTTTTTTTCCCCTGTAATTGTGAAACTTCTTGGATCAGAGCACAACTGTCATGTCTCTTTGATGTATAATAGATATAAAAAGCCATAAAGGCAAGCCTGGAGCTCTCTGGTTTAACTGTATTTAGGTATGCAACCAAATTGGTTCTCCTAATGTTCACTGTGACTCTAGCACTATATATGTAATCTGAAGCCTAGAAAGTAAAACATGAAATTTCTTACAGATTCCCCAAACTACATTCTAAACTTCATCAAAGCATCGCCTTAAGGAACTAATCAGTTTCAGAGTTATAATCAAGTGAGTCATAATGAATGTGTTCACAATGGAAGTCACATCAGAATTAAAACCCATTTTGCTCTCAAAAAGATACAAACCCCACCCCACTCCCCCTCAAAAAATCCAATCAAAGACAAAATCCACTGGGCCCTAGGCCTTTGTCCCATTACAAAACACAACTCATTTTTTTGGCAATTTCTCTTTGCCTTACCTCATCCTTCTTATCTTCTACTTCACTCTGACAGGGTAGTGACTTTCTTATGAGTTTTGTGCTATGAATTATTTTCTCTTCTGATTCTTTAAAAGCTTGTTGACTGTAATTTGATGCTACACTCTATAGGGGACAGCACAGGCTTGTCTTTTCCCTCCTTTGCAAATATTTGCCTTCTCTAGAGCAAAACAAAAGAAACATCATTTCCTTCCAATCAAATATTTTTACCATGAGAAATCAGCTATCCAATCTCTGTTCTGTTATTCCTTATGAATACAAAGTACATCAAGCACTGATATTGATGTCCACCCAAAGTTTTACACTATGTGCTTGCTTGAGCAACAGAACTCAGCTAATTGTGATTGCCTGGAAGGCCAGAAAATTCTGAATCTGCCTGGGGGTACTATAGTAAAATAATTGCCAAAAACAACCCTGCCATTGAGACTTGTATCCTAAAACTCAGCAATGGGTTTGTGAGCTATAGCAGTTCTGTAGTTTTGGCGCTTATTACTACTATAAACCTGTGAGAAGAGGAAACTGGTTCCAGTCTTTGGCTGGTAAATTACACTAACACAGAAGACTAAAAATAACTCCAGCCATTCCTGTTGGTTGTAAGTCATTTCATCCCTGATATGCTAGAAAAACATGATTATTTTCACATTTCATTCATATAACAGATGAGATGTGAAATGAGTGTCATGGTTGATAAACACCACAGCGGCTGCTAAGTCTCATGCTATGTAAACAAAAACTTCTCTGTTCACTGTACACAAAATTAACAATAAAAAATACTGTGAAATCTGGGTATAAAACCAAGCACAACTTCAGAGAGAGAAGGGTCATTACAGAGGAAATGAGTTGGTGACAGCAGCTCTCCCAGCCAGCTGCAGCTGTAGGAAGTTACCCATTGACTTTGATGGGAAATCCAGCCTGTGCATAAAATATTGCTTCAAATACTCTTCAAATACTCAATTCCTTCCAATTCTAGGGTTTAGTGCAACAAAAGAAGAAGCAAGAAAGCACAGAGCTCAGTTTTGTGCAGTGCACCTACACGTAGGCCACCTCACAGTGACCTCAGCATGGCCCAAGATGTCTCTGACACAGAAAGGCCTTTCACTCAGAACTGAGAGAACAGCCCTCATTAAATTCCACCTACTGCTCTATACTCCTAACTTTCTGAAATTAAAAGTCTGAAATTAGTTATACTGCACCCCTGCATGACTGTAATAAGATATTGACGAACACCTGGAAGAATGGGAGAAAAAATAAAAGAACAGAGCAATTGCAAGCACAGGAAACTGCTTAGTTAACTGCAACTTCCCCTCCCACACATCCCTGTTATAATATAGAACATCTGCTGTGAACAAGAACTAACCTGTTACTAACCAAATTCCAGTACTGATGTATGCATAATTATACACTCCCTCAATCATGGCATTATCCCCTTAAATGGGGCTGAAATAATAACTCAAAATGCTCAGGTATGCACCACAACAGGTGGATATTGTTTCAGCTTTCACTAAGAGCAATGTAGCGCTGCATTACAGGTTTATTTGGGCTTGACTCCTCCTTAACTATTGCTACTGAACAGGTAAGATAAGTAGGGCATTCCTCAGATTACAACAAAATCAGCTGATGCTGTGTGACTCCAGGTGTGTTCTGGGTTCTGCCACACAACTGATGAAAAGGCTTGAGTTTGTAGAAGTTTGCAGGAGTCAAAGCAAGTCTTCTGCATTTCTGTAGCTGCATTTCTGTAGCTGCTCATTACTGCACTGCCCCATCGTAGCAGGCTGCTGCAGGAGCAAGGGCTGGCAGCCTGACTGCTGAATGATTGTCTTCTACAGAGTGCTCTGTGGGGGCCATTCTGAGATTCAAAATTAAATGCTTTCCTTTTTAATTGAACCAATTCTGTGGGCCAGCATGTGATGACATTCACTTCCATACCCTCATGCTACTAAACTTTCTCCTTACATGGAAGGAGTCCCTATAGCTTCTTTACACTTATTAGACTTAGATTTCCACATTCCAAAACTGAACCCATAAGAGTATGGAAATAGCTTACTCCTAAATAAACTTCCCCCACAGCCTTTGCTTTTCCACTGCAAATCAGACACCTCAGTGATATATGACTGAATATGGATAAGTGCAATTACTTAGGAGCTACAGAAGCAAATAGGAACAGAAACACTTTCTAGAAGACACAGAAAGAATTAAAAACAGATATTGGAAAGATGGAGGGGAAAAAGTACAATTTTCCACTCAAAAAATTCCAGCCCTTCAAACTTCCAGCAATTTCTAAACTCTGCCCAAAAGGAGTGACTGTACATGGAAAGAGCTCTGCAGGAGAGATCTCATATCTTTGCCACTCCCATGCACAGAATTCTCATCATTCATGAATGGGAAGTAAGCCAGCAGAGAACAAGTGCAGCACAGGGCACAGATACTAGTTGGTGTGTATATTACATAGGTTTAGATATGGACAATTCATATATACAAAGGCGTAAGTGCAAAATTTTAAAGAGCTTTCTGCTCCAATATAAAAGTAGCAAAGTGTGGAAGCAGAGGCTTTTAAAATAATTTTCATTGAAATACACTGCAACCAGAGAATTTCCCATTAAACAGAATAGAAAGGGATATTGGATGAAATAATGAATGGGTACCATTGTTGGTTTGCAAGATGGAGATCAAGAGGTTGGCGTCAGGCTTTTTGTCTGCTGGGTACAACAGTTTCTTACACCATAAAAATGTGAAAGAAGAAGTGCTTTTTATAGTCCTTGGATTAGCTTCAGGTTTTCTTTGATGAGAAAAAAAAATTGTTTTTTTAGATATGCTGCTTGAATTCACTGGCTTGTGCCATATTAAAACTTAGTTTTAAAGTGTGAAAAGTTTTCTGAAAAAAAAATGCACTTTCTAGGCAGCTTAAAGTGGATCAGTTTCCTCTGCAGCATTTACAGAATAAACATGAAACTTTTCAAATTCTCCCAGAAAAGTTCTTTGAAATACCTTCCTTTTCAAATATGTTCTTCTTTCTCTCTAATGCTATCTTTTTAAACAAGCGCAATTTACTTGCAAACAGGAATCTGCTGTATGCTGAACCTGCTGAACCTGACTTTCACAACAGTACATAATTATGATAGGTGAATATATTATGTAAGTAAAGATATTTATTTCAATACAGCCATTTTCAGCATTCTAATAAAAGAACTTTTGAAGTTATGAAATACCGATGTCTGATGGAATCTCTCCTCAGTAGCAGCAGCTTTTAGTTAGGCTTTTTAACACCCTTCATGGTAAACACTTAATTTCCTTTTGGTCTTCAATTTTTTGTGGTTAGTCAGTACCCATAAAGGGACTCAGACTGTGAGTTCTGGAAAGTTGACTTCCCTCCTTCTGGTAAGAGCAGGGCAGACACTGGCCATGCTGTATATTTTGACTTAAAACAGGGATCCCCAAGGATCCCTGACATCTGTAAGGTAAGCCAGGCCTTACAGACTTCTAAAATTTAACTTCTCCTCTGAGGGAGTCACTGACTGAAAGAATAAAAAGTTGTGGTCTTTCCCTTCCTTACCACAACCACTTCTGTACTCAGCAGATGACAAGCACCAAAAAAACCTAGCAGTGGGATTTCCAAAAGGAGATAAGTGCTCTACAAACACATATCCAATGCAACGTGCTATCTCTTGGCAGTCTTTGACGCTTCCTTTTTGGAATTTCAACACTTTGGCATCTAGTGGTATCGCAATAAAACACAAGCAACAAATGGCATAGATGGCACAATATCTTTAAATGCCTATTTTCTCCTTCTCCTGAGAAGCAGAACCAACTATTTGTGCAAAAAGTGTGAAGCAGTTTAGAAAAAGACAATTGTTCAAACAATAGAATGCCTTGGGTATTATGTGGATCCTTTTGAATTTTAGAGCTAAAATGTATATTGTTGTCCTGAGTTACATGAGAGTTCTGTACGGCTGAGAGTTAAAAATTGCGTGAACTAAATTAGTTTTTTTCAGTGCAGACCAAGTCATTTATAAGAAGCTGAAACATTCACACTTGCATTGACGTCAGCAGGCCTGGAGTATGCAGCCCTTGAGAAAAATCAGGACACTGCTCTGCTGTCTGCATAAATGTTTGTCACAACATTTGGGCCCTATTAAACCCACACAAACTACTTAGAGATAAGAGGCTCTGTATCTTATTAAGCAGTCCTTCCAGCCATGCACTTTTACATTATTTTCCTGTCATTTCTTCAGGCCCCTGAAACTGAGCTGCACAGCAGAAACCAAAAAATATACAGTAGGCATTATTGGCCAGTAGAATACAACAGCCTTTGTTTCCCTGCAAATTGCTTCTAGGACTGAAAAACTTGTTTCCCTAAGTACAATTTACCAGTGCAAATCCACATAGGCTTCAGGAGAGCAAGGCACTCCTCCAGAGGCACAGCCAGTTATGAAAGCCTTGTTCCACCTTTGTTTATCAGATCTCAATTCATCATCCTTCCAGACACTCCTGCTTTCCCATGTTTTCCCAGGGAGGGGTGGGATGGTTGATGGGTTTTGAGACAGATGATAAGACATACCTGATCTGGGAGTTTGAATAGTTTGTTTAAAGAAGCTCTGTTCAGGTTTGCAGACATCCTGTCATCTGACTGCTGCTGGCACATTGTGTGTGAAACAGCTGGAATTTTCAAAGCTGCTCTTTATCTAAAATAAATAGGTGAATGGATCCAAAATGTATTTCATATGCACCCTGAATATATTTAGCTTAAATACTTTGATCCAAATAATTTTTGGTGAGAAAAAACAGCTGCCAAGCACGATATTCTTTCCTGGTAGTCATGGTTTACTCTACAGCACTAGTAAAAGTAAAAGCAAGAGTCAAACAACCCTTGTACACAACCAAATATTTTCATAGTACCACAAGAATATTTGCCATAATTGTGAGGTGCATTAAATTGCTTAATTAATGTTATATTCACAGTAGAACAATACATGTGACTTCATATGACAGTGAGAAAAGTACTGATATGTCTGCAATCAAGTGCATAACTTTCTAAGCCAGATCTAACTATTTAAGTTATAAAAAAACACATAAGAAGGAAAAAAAAACAAAAAACCCCAAGATTAAAATTCCTGGTCATAAGCAGTGCCTTCCATAATGCCACAGTTGGTATCAATTCTCAGATACACATGGTTTCTGGAAGACATATTACTTATTAAACCTATGTGAACCAGGAGCCACGGTAGCATCTGAAATTCCAATCCTACAGGGAAGACATTATTTACTTGTCACATAAACTGCTGCTTAGTTTTGTCTTTCCTAAAATTTGCCAAGTGAAAGACTTACAGAAGTTAAACTTCTATTTAATTTTTTTAAAAAAGCAACTGATGCTAGGAGCTTGAATTTATCTCAGCAGGTGCTAACAGTAAAACCAAGTGGCAGTGCTTAAATATCTTCACTTTAACTGTTTCACTCTTAATCGTTTTGGCAGCCACACCAAACCAGTGATTATCAAAAGCATATACTATTATTTTATGCAAGCAGAGATGTTGAGATAAGATCTAATTCTGCCCTGGTTTTACAGCACCAAGATATGATCAGGTGTGGTCTTTTTAACGAACTGTGATCTGTACTTCCCCAACAGAGGAGACAGGGGGTTTATATCCTTTCCCAGGTAAAAGATTTGCCTTTGCCACCTACATGTCAAGCCTGGAAATAGACTGCTCCAGTCTTTTCTACACCAGAAGACTCCTAGAATGAGCTCTCAAAACCTGCAGCTTCTCTCTCTTCTTTCTCTGCCACAATCATTTCCCTTGTTATTTTCCATCTAAAAATCTGCAGGACCCAAATAATCTGTGCATTTTGCCAATTACACAAGTAAATACACCAGGTATCCAACTTGAGAAAAAGGAAACAGAGCCATGTGAGCTACAGTGGGCATTGATAGTCTTAGAAGGCAATTTATGAGAGCAGCACAGCACAAGCCTGGGACAAGTACAGAATCCAGCTGTTATATAACATATGAATCCTGTCCTTATTTCCTAGGTTATTTGAGAAAGGTATTGTCCTTCCTCCTCTGACACCACAGTTATGCATTCTCTGTGTTCATAGGGCAAAAACACTGCCCTGTCTTATTCAAGAGTGAAGAAGGAAAGCTTGATTTTAAGCACGTAGGAAAAGAAACAACTGTTAAATGAAACAGCCTGCAGTGACCTAATTCAGGAAAGCTTTGTCAGGTGATAATCTTTCTCACCCTTTCTGTGTCATTCCCTGAAGTACACAAGTGTTCAAAACAGTTTTAAAACATTCAGAAATGTGAGAGAAGTAGCTGTCCTCCTGGGCAGCTCTGACAAAGATTAGAATTCCCAATGTAGTCTGTGGTTGCAAAAGTGCTCTTAAGCTGCTGTTTCACTGGGTTCATGTCTGAGTGCCACTAATCAAATTAACTGTGATGGCTGCAGTAAGCTGTTTATAGAGATGAAAGACCTACCAAAAGAAGTTTCTGTTACAGCTTATAAAGCTGAATACTGTTAAGCACATAAACACCCATTGCACAGAAAATCTTGACTTTTTTCTTTCTGCAGTTCTTCACTAGAGGGTCAAGAGTACATAACTGTTCTTGTTAAGTCTTCCACAAACCCAAAAATCCCTCTTCCCATCATATAACTGTTTTTTATTTTTCCCCTGGGGAAAAAAAAAGAAAAAGCATTTATTTTTGTTGCCTCTCTCAGAAAAAATAAAATGAAAGGTAATAGAAGCAGTAAACAATGATTTAATAGAATAGATTATTACAGCATGATGGTTGTGTCAAGCTGCAAGCTCTTCCCCATGGTGCAGTTAAAAAATCAAAAAGCAGTCAGGAGTCTGTTCCAAACCAGGGAACTGCCAGCCAGGCACTTTTAGCCTGTCAGACTGTTGTGGCTTTGAAAAGGAATATCAGGCTGTTGATGTTTGTGGAAAGCATCACTATGCCACAGAAAAAAAAAGAGATAAGAGAGCAGCTACTGAGATGACATGGGAGGCCCCTCACACACAACCAGATACCTGTAACTACAGGAAGGCAAAGGGAGGCAGCAGACACACTCTGTGCACAAGGGACTATGGCCTCAGCTCTTCACCAGGGTCTGGAGCAGATGCCTGAGGACTTGAGATCTGTGAGCTCTCTGCAACATCACAGATCTTCTAAAGGGTCACTCACACAGGATCTGTAACAGGCTTTCTTTCAGTTCACATCAGCCCATTTCTTTAACTTCATCATCAGAATACCCTCCTTCAGTGATGGCTGAGGAAAGTAAAGCAAACAAAAAGTGCTGAACAGATGACTAAATTGTGAAGCATACAGATGTTTTCTAGAAAGTCTTATTAAAAGTTACAACATCTGTCTCCTCTGTCCATTTTCTCATTAACATATATGAAAGTCATAAAAATCATACTGTTAAAATATTTGATATCAAAAATATCTGTTCTTAACTTGCACAGGTTAAGTGGAAAGGAAAAGGAAGCCTCAGACTGCTTTTCACCTGTAGCCCTTGCTAAAGGAGTACAAGGTAATTCTGCCACGAATGAGTGCCCACTCTGGAACAGCTACACAGCAGGCACAGGGCTGGCAAATCACAGAGGTCCTTCTAAATTAAGTTTGAGAACCCTCCTGACAGGAAGAACTAATTAGTGGTATTAATAATGTCAGAGGTCTCTTCCTTTGATAGTATTACAAGTCTCCTAAATAAATATGTAGCATAAGGTTCCTCTGTGTTTCAAAGCAAAGGAAATCCTGTGTTCATGTCTTTTTGGCATTAGCAACAATTTATGTATCCACTGAATGTACAATAACGACAATATCATCCAGTCAGTCAAATGGTTGCCAAGTTTCTCTATCATAATCCAACAATGAAGAAAACACTTCATCTTCTCACCACATCTTTTCACCACTCTGACATCCTGATAGCTTCAATTTTTTCCCCTCCAGTTTTAGCTTTTAAGACAGGCAGTGCTAGATTAAAAGTGGTTCTCTGTAGACTTCACAAAAGTGGAGAATTTTTTTTTAGCTCAGCACAAATTTGTAGCAACTGATACTTTACCAGAACCTCTTTTTGAATATTTTGCTCCATAAAATAAAACTGTTCCTATCATTTATCTCAATACCATACCTTTTCTGTACTTGAGAGTTTCTTCATGATTCCTGGGTGAATTTATCTATGATTAGAAATATTGCATTAAGAGATTAGGCTACCTTCTAAATAGAGAGACCAAAACTGTGCTTAGAAAATACAGACATACTAACAAGTCATGATTTAACCAGTTCAACAGCTATTTTAGAATTCAAATTAGGATAAAAAGTGATAACTAGAAAATATTTTCATTTTATTCATAAATGCACCAGATTAGCCCTCAGTGGTCAAGTATTAAACACTAAAAAAGCATAAATACATAAAACAGGACAAAAGGCTATTAAAGCTTAGCATGGAGAAGCATGAAATAACCCAACATTTCCTGATACAGCTTTGTAGAAACTGCAAGTATTAATTTGACCAGATAACTTTCAGAGGCAGAATTATTTTTATGCAATGTAAATAGCCTCTGATGTTAAACAGAAAACCTTTTCTCTCAGATAAAAGCTGGCTTTTAACAAAGCACATCTTAAGCTTCAGCCTAGCGACATATTACAGTTTGCTTTGAAACATGGTGTGCTGCTGGCATTGGATGTATCACCCTCATGATACATCAAGCCAGGGAATTCTGCAATGGGGAGCACATTAGTAAAAATTACCTTTAAAGAGCGGTGTTTGCATTCATAAGCACAACTGATGTAAAACAGATGCCTTTGTGCTTGAGCTCCTATTTTAAGCCCAGGTACAAAGCATTTTGTGCTTGTACAATAAGTGTTGCACACCAGTCCTGTGTGTGCAGAACTCTGCAGACCTGGCTGCTGTGATGTCTCTGCTGCCTGCCTGAGAGCTGGGGCCAGGGGGGCTGTGCACTGTCCCCAGGGACAGCAGGGCTGGGAGCAGAGTGTGCAGGGCTCCTGCAGGCTGCAGCATCCCCACGCTCTCTGCCCAGACCTGCTAAGCACAGATACACGACAGCTGATGGTGATTCCCTCTCTCTTGTGGTGGGGACTGACATGACCTATCATGAGAAAACACTTTCTTATCTTTACCAACAGATAGTGAGCTCTTAGCGGGATTTTTAGGAAGAAAGTACCTAGACCACCAGAGATGCTGTTAATACCTGATTTCTTGCCAAGGAGACATGCAAAGCCTCACCAGGCAAGACTGCAGCAACAGCTGCAACAGGAACACCTTGGAGAGGACTTGGTTCTCACACATCTTCTAAGGCCTGGAAAAGGCCCAGAGAGACCTCTGAAGTTCAGGTACTACCCTTGGCCTCACCCAGCAGCATGGAGGCAGGAGGAGACAGCTACACTGCTCTGAGTGCCAAACCCACCAGTGCCTGCCAGGCTGACCACTCTGCCAAGGCAGGAAAAGAGGATGCTCACAGCACAGCAAGAAGTTGCCCCCTCTTTTTGATCTCCTCACTTCTGCCACATAAGACAGCAACAGACCACATGGCTGCAGGTATTTCACCCATCACAGCCATGAGGTCCCCCCTTCATCACTCATTATATGTGGTGGTCCCTTTTTCCCCTGAGCCCCTGCACACCTTCAAGATAAGATCAGCCAAGGCCCTGCTGAAGTCAGGTAGCCTCTTCCCTTTTCCATGAGGCTTTGGGTTTGCCTTTTAATGTACTGCTGATGAAGTGTATTAAAATCTACACACTCGGGTTTCTCCAGCTTATTCAGTATAAAGGATGTTGCTTCTTATCTACAAATATAAATTGTTTTGTTGTTTATGTGTTTTTGTAAAGTGAGTCCTTGCTGCACGTTGAAAAGCTGCTCTCTCTATCAAAAAGCACGAGTATGTGTCTTGCTAGAAGTAGCATTATCTATTGCCTGAGCCACCAGTTTCATTTTTTGATTAGGGAAACATGTATCAATGCTGTTATAGTTAATACAGCAGTTTTACTACACAGGTCACACAGGAGGCAATATATTAACTGTCCTACTGAGGAAAGCAAACAGCACAGAGTGTTTGGATTTCCAGCATCCTTGAAAAGTGACTTTGTTATTATACTAACGATGCCCCAGTGAGTAATCATTTTCAGGTACTAACAACTCTTGAAAATAACTCTTTCAGTCTAATTATGCTGCTGGATTAGAGAAAGCCTTTCAGTGAAGTTTATGGGCCAGATTCTTAGTCACTGTAAACAGTCATAACTCCACAGGTTCCAGAAGGAGTAATCCAATTTATACGCTGGACCTACCTCTCTCTTCTGTAAACCCTGTATTAAAGGTTATGTAATAATTAAGGATGAAGGAATAAAAAAAGCCAAACTCTCTGACTTGATTCAGGCAATGACTTTGCACTCACTGAAATGAGGATGAAGAGAACCGGGCTTCAAGAGATTAGTTATAACTAGGAGATTAGTTCAGTGCAATAAAGTCCACTTAGCATAACACAGAGAACTCTCTGCCACATTTTGGAATAATGCATTTTAAATCTGTCAGTTCCCTCTGAAGGTCCCAATCCTGCAAAGCTTACTCATGATTTAACTTTATGTAGTATACATAATCCCACTGAAATCAGACTATTCACAGTGCAGACAGACAAGCAGAGTTAAACTGCTGGATAAATTAAGGGTTAGGCCAGGGGAAAGTTCCCTGGTTTCTGTGTCTCCTTCAGACTTGACCTATAAACAAACAGGGAAATATTTGGCATTTTGCTTAGTAGAAAATAGCCCTGATTTTCAGTGGTTTTGGTTCTACTTCAAAGAAAATCATCTATTCTTTCTCAAACAAATGTGACGTTCACAAGAAACCACATAAAGGTCTAATTCTCTATAGACATGTTTTTGATGCTTCTCCAATATGGAAAAAAATTCTATCAAAATTGCCAAAATAAGGAAGTACACATAATTAATTTCCATTAATCCTGCTACAGTTCTTGCCTTCTAAACTCATTTGAAGCTTGTGTTCTAGATCAGCAGCACAGTGTTAAAGCCAGTTGGAGGCACAGAGCTCTTTAGGTGTCATATACCAAATGACAAAATACTCAATAAGTCATTGTCTTGCTTCAGCAAGAAAAATATTTTTTCTCAACATGAATACAGAGGACTAAGAAAGATGGGTGCTTTTAGCTCAAGTGTGTTTTAGAAGAAATACACTAACCAGAGCCAAGGCAGAAAGCCAACAACTACCAGATCAAGGACTTGAAATTTACATTTAATCAACCTCAATTAGGGACAAGAAATCAATTAAAACACTGTTTGTAGAACACTTACTCTGGAAGCATTTTGTATGATGCAACACTGCTAAAATTACCCCCACAGAAATCAGATGTTATTAAGGAAACTACAATGGCCAAAGAAAATTTGCCACAGAAGTCACTGAAATAGAACAAGGAATTTCTTTATTTGGTTTCCCAAAACTTCAAAAGTAACCTTTGATAAGTTGAATGTTTGATCTTTTAGCTACCAGCACAATTTCCTAGTTACTTTTATAAACTGGAGCTTTCAAACTCCTACCTACTCCCAGTGATCTCTGCATACTGGCTTATTTAATATTCCCTCAGCTTATCTCAAGTCTCAGTGCAGCAAGGCTTTTTAGTTGCTATGGCCCTAAGCATGGAACATGAAAGAAAAGGGTATCTGGGAGACTCATTCTATATTTTTCATTTAAAAACAAGGCCTGGGAGCCTGAGGCATGTCCCCAGTCATTTTCATTTGTTTTGGAGCTCCCACTTACACTTGGGGCATTCCATCTTGACAGGGCACTTCTTCAAATATTCACTGAGACACGCAGAAGTATCAAAGCAGTATCAGATCTGTAACTCTGTTTCAG
This sequence comes from Cettia cetti, assembly GCA_013401135.1. Classification (NCBI taxonomy): domain Eukaryota; kingdom Metazoa; phylum Chordata; class Aves; order Passeriformes; family Sylviidae; genus Cettia; species Cettia cetti. Next base: position 90,039 of record VZUI01082832.1, read on the forward strand.
TAAAATGGGATGCCTGCTTGCACAATTAGCAAAAGGGTTCAACTGCTTAAACTTGCCCAAAATCCCATGGCCTAGTTTCCTGTTGGTCATTGTGGTACAGTCCCCCTAATCCCAGTACTCATACAAGAAACATTTACTTTCCACAGCCCAAATAACTCACAGCTCCTTCACTGCAGCACCATTGCACTAATCTGGTTGTTGTCACAAGCCCAACAAGAGCTGATAAGCACAATATGTTGCATAAAGCATGAACAGACAGCGAGAGAGCACTCCCTTCACACTGTTTGCTTTTGTTATTCCTAGTAAAAAAGGCATGATATCTTTGTGAACACCTTTGAATTAATGTGCTTGTATCATCTTAGGCTTGCAGAAAAGGTAAAACATGTTTAAAAAGTAAGGAATTTGGGATATCTGAGCACAGCTGTTCCTGTCCAGTTGTACCACTGACAGACAAGCACTCTTAGCTTGGGAGCTGCACAGACACCAGCTCTGAAGCCTTCAGCTGGAGACTGAGGTATTGCAGAAATGCAATGACTCGAGAGTCATTGTAAAGACACCACCAGGTGGATCAGCAATGCAGAGTGATAAAACACACAGACTACATGAGATCGAGGTGCTGACAGCTCTTCTGGGAGAGGGAAGCTCCTGTGGCAAAGAGACAGCAGCAGCAAAAGAAGCGCCTTCATCCTATATCCCTTCTCCAGATTGGGGTGCATGACCACAGTGCTTTTGATTTTGCCAGCTCAAACACCTCATCACAACTGTCTGGAGATGGGGAGGGCTGGACTCATTGATGTTCAGGCCTGAGGAATACAACAGTGATGAGAAATTACCTTTTCATTTCTGCCAGTGCTCATATTCTAAAAGTATATTGTGCTTTGTCCCTTGGACTTCTTGCTTGAAGCACCAGGAATACTTCATTAGTTCAGCCAGAACAATCAGGACATGCTAAGCACTGCTAGTCAGAGAACAGTTCCACTGACTTTGGAGACCCCATGGAAACTTTAGATCTAATGGAACCTACACCTCAAGCTTCATGCTGCTGTACCTAAAGTCTCTCTGCTATTTTAAAATCTGGCTCAGCGCTGTGTTGAACTGCAATGTGTAATGTACTTGAGCTCAGTTTGCCTGGCAGGATGGCACAACCCAAATAAATTCACTGCCAAGGGAAAGGCGCTATTACCTAGAAATGTGAGGATTTGCTGTTCCCTTCAGAGGTACTCTGACATCAGCAAGAATTAGACCCCACATCTTTCTCTAAATCTCCTCTCCTTCAGCAAAGAATGTTATATATGTGAAGTAATCCAAACACTTAAGACAGTATTTCACATCCAGCTTCTGGAATATTTCCGCTTTGCCTGGGAGCTTTAAAAGAGCACTAACTATAAAGATGTAAATATGGGTCCAAAGAAATCTACCAGATATTATACATATGATAAAGGAAAATAATCTCTACTGAATTTAAAATATGCTGTAGACACTTATTTCTATTTTGTCCTTTGCTGTAAAGACTGGCAGACAGGTATAGTGGTATAGCAGAAAAATTGGGAGCCTTTTACTACTGGGGAGAATGCAGAGGTGGTGGATAAGGGTAAAAGATTAATGTTCCCCCTCCCAGAAAAAAAAAAAAATGCTGTTCATTCAAAAACATGGGAAGGCTGGCACAAAATGGTAAAGATAAAGGCTGCCTAAGATAAAAAATTTCCAAATAACAGAAATTTCCAGCTAATAAAGATACAAAAGTTGAAGAACTTCAGTACAGAGAGAGTGGCTTAAATACATTTTTCCACTTCCAATTTCTGATTATTTGAAAATCTTTGATTTCTGCTCTTTGAAACTAACTGAATACTATGCATGATATCATAATTTAAAGCTTGCTGGTTTTAAATCATTGTGTTCACAAGCAGTTTTATTGACATTAGCATACAGTTATAATTATTGTAAAGTTTAATTAATAAAGAAAAATCCTGTCCATGGAAGTCAGCAACATTTTAGATGAGCACAGGAGAGGACACTACAATACTACCCTTCTTTGTGAACTCAATTATGATTTATATGTGCTTGCTGTTCTTCATTAAAGTTTCATAAAAAATAATGACTCATCAGTAGAAAATGAAACTTTGGTACAGTGCAAATCTTTTGGAAATTTTCACCTGAATTTCTCAAAGAAACCTAAGTATTACTCATATGAACTCAGCAATAACTGTGACAGAGATACGAAGCATATGACAGATGTTGCTGAGTGCTGTGGAACAAGATTCAAAAAATTATATAGACCATAACTCAGCAGATATTACTACTATGTCAAGTATACTGCAGCTCTCAGGGAACTTCAGCTTCTTCTCCACGGAGAGTTCCTAGTAGTCACGTGCCTGAGCAGTTTAATGAAACAGGGATATTACTAATGCTGCCAGAAAAAAGGAAGATCTCTGTGAGAAGGAAAATATGTACTTGGGGTGTTATATGAAATTTAAATTTATAATAAACTCCAGATGTTGTAAATTGTGCTCTCTTTTAGGGGAGTGCTACTCCCAAGATTGGAATTCCTTAGGGGTTGTTTTTTTTTCCTTAGAAATATTTTAGGGGCTTACTTTCTTATGCCAGTTTCTCTAAAAATACATGTTTGACCCCAACACATGGAACATCTTGCACATAGATAAACAATCCCAGACTGTTACAAAGCTCTTCGGGTTTGTTACTGGTATTTACACACAACTCACACCACAGCAGATGGAGACCTAATAGGGCCAAGTACTGTGGGGTTTTGAAACAAGGTGAAAGCACTGGACTCCAGCATGAAAAGCGGGTGAGGATGTCAAGAAGCCACCCTGACTGATGTTAACCTGCAGGAGCAGGCAGGAAAGCAGTATCCCACTGTTTTTAATATCTCCACATTGTAGCACTGCAAGGGGTTGTTGTGGCCCAAGTGCGGGACCTGGCACTTCACCTTGTTGAACCTCACACCCTTGGCCTCAGCCCATCAATCCAGCCTGTCCAGATGCCCCTGCAGAGCCTTCCTACCCTCCAGCAGACCCACATTCCCACCTAACTTGGTGCTGTCTGCGAATTCACTGAGAGTGCACTTGATCCCCTTGTCCAGATCATCAATGAAGACATAAAACAGGGCTGGCCCCAGCACTGAGCTCGGGGGAGCCCCAGCAGTGACTGGTGGCAGCTGGATGTAATTCCATCCCCAGCACTCCCTGGGCCCACCCATCCAGCCCCTTTTCACCCGGCAAAGAGAGCCCCTGTGCAAGGCATGAGCAGCAGGAGATGCAGTGGGAAACAGTGACACAGGCTTTGCTACAATGCACACAGACACATCCACTGCCACCTCCTCATCCACTGTGTGAGTCCTCTGGTCATAAAAGGAGATCAGGTTGGTCAAGAAGGACCTGCCTTTCCTCTGCCTGCTGCTGACCCCGCAGTTGTCCTGTATGCCCTCAGGATGATCTCCCCAGCCTTCCCCAGCTCTGAGGTCGGGCTGACCTGCCTGCAGCTCCCTGCGTGCTCCTGACCCTCCTGCAGGGAGGCAGCCCAGGTCACACTGCAGCACCTGGGGCAGCTGGGCTGATGGTACATGATGGAGAGCAGCTGGACAAGCTCTTCCTCCTGCACCTTCACTGCCCTTGGGTTGGCTCTATCCAGTATCAGAGACCTGGGAGGGTCTAAGTGGCTCAGCAGGTTATCACCTACTCCCTCCTGGGTTATTCTGATGTCCATCCCTCTCTCCCATCTCAGGGGGCTGGTTGCCCTGAGAATAAGTGGCTTTTCTGTTGAAGTCGGAGGTAAAGAAGGTGTTAAGTACCCCTGTTAAGTCTACAGAATGCAATTAACTTGCAAGGTTCACATTAGTAAGTTATGTGATTTTAAATTATGTTAAAATTTACTACTCAACATAGCCGGTTTTGTCCATCAAACCTGTATTTCTGCAAAATGGGTAACAGATTTGTTTACCAAAAATACTTGTCCTGAAGCCATGTTAATTGACATCTCCCATTTTTATCCCTAAATTGTGTGTTTACAGTCTCTATTTAACTATTATATTTATTGTGCCTCTGCATGACCAGCTTAAATTTCCCTGTTATTCAACAGCCAAATTTCCCCTTTTTTTTACATCAGTGAATAAAACCACTGCTGATCATGTCTTCTAGGTGTCTGAAAAATTTTCTGGATCTGTGTTTTTAAAAAAAAAAATAAAAAAATCTTAGATTCAGTAAGTGCTATGTCCTCTTTTTTTTTTTTTTTTTTTTTTTTTTCTTCTAACAGGTGAATATTCAATTCCCTCAAAATCTGCCTCCTGCATGCGTGTTCTTGCTTCATTCCAAATATGGGACACAAATTGTTGACATTTTTTGCCTCTTTTGCATCACTAGTCAGGATTTTACCGTCTGTATTGAGAAAAGAATCCAATATAGGTTTCTTTTATCCCAATTATATTTTAAAATGCTTTTTAAAATTTTTTTACCCTTTAGCCATTGACATATTTCCATTAGTGTCCTTTATCAGATAAAGTTTCTTTCAATACTGTGTATTTTAACAAGGATAGCTTTTGACCACTATAATATATTATTTAGGCAAGACTGCTTTATCTAACTGCAGTTTTGGTTAAAATTTTTCACATTTTAAATGTGTGATCTAGGCAGAAAGTTTCACTGGTTTTGAGTCAGAAAGTTGTAACACTCAAGCTTATTCTGCTGTGAAAAGAAAGGGTAATGAATTGTAATTAGAGAATGTAGAAATTGTTTTTCTGAAGGAAATCCAACTGACTTACTGCACAGTGGGCTCAAAACAAAGCTTTACTAAGAAGTTACATTTTAATAAAGCAACAGATGAAATTGTTTAGTACCCCTGCCAGCATTAATCAATTATATCTAGTTATAGCTATTATAAAAAAAGGTTTTCTTCATGTATGCCATAGACTGGTGCTTACAGCTCAAATTGTTCCCCAGTGAGGTTTGCTTGGGCAAATATTACTTACGAAGGCAGACTCAGTAAGTTTGCCTGTATGTGAGTCTTACACGTGCACCTAAGAGCAGTGTTGACAGGAATACTCTATTTCTAAAACAGGATAAAGGTGTCAGCCAGCAGGTGATCTCACTTGAGGTCACAGTGCCCATGGACACAAAAGTAAAATGAAATTTAATCTGAGGGACTCACCAAAACAACTCTGAAGAATATAGAATTGAGGTTTATGAGAAACACATATCTGGATATTTGTTATCATATAATAAAAGCAGTGGAAACATCATTAATCATCTTGATTCCCATAAAACCAAGCCCATAAGATTATTTCTTCTTTCCTTTTCCCCAGTAAATGAAATGGAGAGGCAAAAAAAAAAAAAAAAAAAAAAAAAAAAAAAAAAAAAAAAAAAAAAAAAAAAAAAAAAAAAAAAAAGAATGTTTCAATGTAACAGATTGACTTAAATTATAAACTTCAGGTATTTTGAAGGCTAGAAAAACATTACATTTGTAGTGACGCATATCCAACAATTGTTATATTCCTCTTCCTATATTTTTTATGGAGAATTTAGCACTTACCTGACCCAATAGCCCTACACATAAGAAAGCTGTAGAATTTAGAAATCCATTGATGGCTTTTCATCTGTAAAACTACTTGATTGTATATTTAACTTCAAATGGTATTCACTTTAAAAGGATAATCATATCTTCGTATAAAGAGAAACCAGCCCAGCCTGAATCAGCCAACACAACATTCACTGACAGAAAAAAAAAAAAGGCAAATGAAGAAAATAGCTCATATTCACTATACATTGTATTCAAAACTCCATTTACTTGCTTTATGAGGGATTTTTTGAAGGTTTAAAGAAGCTGGAGTGATAGGTTAGTTTTGTATGCCAAATTAACCTAAAATTTGCAATAGGCAAATGGAGCATGTAGCAAGATGAAATACTTTAGCAGTAGTTAAGAAGCAAATGTGGCTTATCTATGGAGAGCTTTTCCACACTAAAAACTCAGTGGAAAGACAAATCACTGCTTGCTCTCTACATTTAATTTCATCTAATGCATACATGAAAGAAATATGGTGGTAGCTTGGAGAAAATAATAAGTGTTACAGAAAGGAGATGCTTACTTGAAGAGTGTTTCTCTTAAAGTCTAGTGAAAGAACTGTCTGTGCAGTGTGAATGGGACACTACCAAAACCTACACAGACTATTGTTCCTAGCAGTTATTATTCTGCATTCATTCAGATTCTAACAATCTCATTTTTCATCAGTGTATGGGGACCATCATCCAAAATTCAATCAAACTTCAAAAGACAAAGTCTGTTTGCAAAGCTGCTCATACCTTGCCATCTGAGCATTCTCAGAGTTGAAATTTCTAAAACACTAAGTAATTTTTTCTTTCATAGTGACTGGAAAAAATAGAGAGAATCATGTAGAGTTTCTTTTAAGAGAGATCACAATTTCATTTTACTAATGAAACAGTCTTTCATGCAAAAACTTCAAATGAATTTGCCCCAGGACCAACTTGAACTTTTGGCACCGGCAGTGTTCCTTGTCAAAGAGATCACAGGCCTGCTACCCCTTAATCCTGCTCATCTTGTTTGTTTTGATCCCCACCCATCCTGGCCTCATTCAATGCCCTCCAGTTACTATTGCTGGAAAAAACAGCAGCAGCCAGTCCCCCTGCATGTTTTGCATGCTGCTAATGATTTTACAGACTGCAATCATATGGCTGTTTGTCGAGTTGAGAGAGCCTGGCCTCTCCACTGACACCAAATCTGATCATGTGAACTTTGGTGCTTTAACTGTATCTTGCCCCGCCTCTTTTTTTTAATCTTCATGCAGGGCAAATTTACAAAAAGGAAAACAACCCATCTTTCCCACAACCAATATTTGCCTTTTAGAAAAATTCTAAAATTTCTAGTAAGTGAAAAGTAACAAGAAAAAAAGAAGAAAAGGAAAGTTTTTCTAGTGCATGGGGGCTGTAAACAGAGAACAGCCACTCTACTTTCTTGATGTAATTTCGATAGGTGTTTCAATAGTTTCAGCCATCACTTGCACCATAATGCAGCAAATGCGGTAGAGAGGGCTACTTCTAGAATGAATATTATATTTTTCCTTCCCTCCTCTCTTGAGCATCCTGTGCTTGTCTTTATTCCTTCTCTCCTTCCCAGTTGTTTCAAGTTCTCTGAAGACCATTAAAAAACCTTTCACTTAGGCAGATGATTAAAATAACTCGTTTTCAAAAGTACAAGGGATGTGGGGTTTTTTCAAAAAGATGATGAAAACTGAAATGATCCACCTGGCATTACATGAAGAAAAATTCTTAAAAGGTACAGGTCACAGGCAGCAAATTTGATTATTGGACTGCACTTATGCTTTCAGTCATAAACCAGCTTTTAATTTCTAAATTATCTTTAGGTGGCTGTCCAAGCTGACAGCCAAAGGAGAGACCATCCCAAGAGCAAGCTAATTATCCCCAAAGATTTCAAAACTTGAAAGAAAAATTGAAGGGGAAAAAAACCCCAGAAAAATGGGAGACTGGCTGTTTATCAGTTCTATTCTTAGTGTATATTTGATGAGATGGTTTAAACACTTTGAAGTGAAAGGATCTTGATCACCACAATGGCTGATGCAGTTAAACTGTTTATGAGGGAGGGAGACATCACAGACAATTCCTATTCACAAGACTGAAATCAAGCCTTCTAAAAAAAAAAATTATTCCTTCTATCCTTATGAACATACCAATTGCTGACTCTCAGGTAATTGACAAAATGGTTTACAACTTTTCTCTAACAAAGACCATGATTCTGTACTGAAAGGTGTAGTCAGAGAGTGACTTTATAGAACCCTGTACTTACTATCCACAGAAAAAAAGAAATAAAATTAAGGTTTCTGCTAAAAGTCTGAAAAAGCCTGAGTTAATAATGTGAAATCCCTTGAGTAATTTCTAATTCAACTATAAGCATAACTCAAATATAAGATTTGCATGATGCCCTCAAGTGTCATTATTGCTGCATGATTGCATTAATTAATACATTGCCAGCATCAGCTCGATAATTGCTGGTTCCTGCTTTGTCAATGTTTCCTTAAATTGTAAGTCACTGCAGGATTTTATGAAAACAAGTTATTGTTATGTTTATTCCAGTAAGCTTATAGTTCACTGCAATTATATGGTAATATAAAATTTAATATGCAAAAAAATATATATACGCATTTCTAATGATTTGGGGTTTTTCCCCTTCAGAATTTCTGCTGCTACATTTTCAACTATCATAATCAGTCAGAAAGGATTCTCTCAAGGATAACAAGGCAGAATGGAAAATAGACAACCTCCATAGACAGCAAGATATCTTTCATTAGATTTGGTAGCACACAGCTGCACTTTGTTCTTTCAACCACACAGATAAATACTTTCATTGTGTATGTTAATCAGACTGGGAAAAGATACAGAAAATGGAAGAGTCAGATTTAAACTACATTTCTGAATAATTACATCAAGATGTGCCACTTACTGAGTGTTTCTTTTTCCCTAAGTGAAAAACATTAAAGAAAATGTACAGTAATTATTTTTCTTGGAGGATGCAAACCTTTATACTGACACGAAAAAGAAATGAACCAGTGTATCTACTATAATAGATATTAATAAGCACCCCAAGGACAGTGGTACACACTGTCTCACAATACTTCAGAAGGGAAGAAAAATCAAAGCAGTTCAGTATAGAGCAAATAAGGCTTTCAATAAGCTCCTTCTATATTAAAGGCTTGAGCAAAAAGGTTCCGAGACCTTCCAAGACAGGGAAGGCACCAGTACACACAATTCCCCTTGGACACAGAGGTTGCAGCCACAGTCCTATTGATTCTGATGAGACTATTATGTACTGAAATGAATGCTGTGTGATTCAATGGGACTTTTTATAGATACAAATTGCTTTCCTTAATTGTAATGGGTAGAAAGGAGGTAAGAGAACAGTATTGGATCCTCAGTCTTTTTGTGTAGAGAAAAGAACAATTTCCAGAGCTGCAGGACTGAAATGTTCCACCCCATCAGGGAGGTAAGAGCTGTTTCTTCATGTTTGATTTTAGGGTGGTTTTGTCCTAATAGTATTTCTGAACAAATTATCGCTCATTTGTGTTAAAAAAATAAACCAAAAAAACCCACGTGCAACTGTTATCTTCTAATGTCTTTTAGTTCTTACTGCAACAGTATTTAATTATCCTTTATCACCTGACCTGAGCCCATTACAGTTGATGAAAAAATTTTGTAGGCTTTTGACTAAGCCCATTATAACATAAAACTTCATTTTTCTTCCTCAATCTCAATTTAATATAGAGCTACAGTACAATTTTAGCAAATTCTATCCAAGAAAGGACAATTTACTGAGATTAAATTGCATCACACCCATCATATGAATTCTAGATGCACTGACTACCCAAAATCTCAGTTGAAGCTTGTTTAAAGTAAAAACCAGACAAACTAAATGAACAATTATTCAAACTATAAATTCAGAAATATAGCAGTATTTAAAGTCTGTCTGCCTGGTATGAAATGGGGCTGAAAATACAAGTGTGAAGCAGTGACTTTATATAGAATATACGTGCAGAAGAACATGGGGGCTTCCTGCCCATGCTCTAAACATGAGAAGCCACCTGTGAGTGGACTGGGTCTCACAGTGCTGTGGAGATGATTCAAAGAATGAATCAAGTCTAAAACCCCTCAGCTTCATCCTTCTCTCTGCACAGCTCACATCATCACCAATAAACAATACTGCATAGTAGGAGTCCAGTCAATCTTTTCTTAACCTGTTTCACAGATCCTTCTCTAGGAAATGTAGTATCATGACACACATGATGGCTTACGCTGAATTATTTTTACCAGAATTCCATCAAAGAAAGAGATTTCTATCCATTCCTATTACAATTAAAGTTCATTCAGCGATTGTTACAATGACCTTCAAACAGCTGGTAATAGTGACATTTTCTGTGCTTGTTTCTTTAAAAAAAAAAAAAAAAAACCAAAAAAAAATCCAAAAAAAACCCCAACACCCCCGCCCCCCCAAAAAAAAAATCACAACCCCTACCCTAACCTCAGTTCTTAACACAGAGAATTCTTTGAATAGACAAAAAATATCAGTTAATTGACTTATTTAACATGATATAAGAATTACGGAATCCATTCTGATTTGGCATCTTAAATTGGCCACACTTGTTGAAACACCTAAGGTCAACCCCTAATTTTTACCACTGCTATAGGGCTTCTGCAAAGGAAATGCATTCTGACAGACAAATTACAATCTCAGCTTCTTTTGGGTACAGCAGTCGAGATTATGAAATGCTTAAATAACTAAAGGACTCAAACCACTTAGTATGTAGCATTCTGACTTGGTAAGAATATAAACATAAAATTCAAGTAAAAATGTTCTTCTCCCTCTAGAATGGTTTAGTCCAAGAAATCTCATTTCCCATTAAGTAAAGAATATAGAGTATGCTACATATGTTCTCAACAGTTACTAACTCAAGGGAATTAGTGAGTAATAGATCATTTAAATTCAAAAAGACAGAATTTCCCTTTTCAGCCAGCACACCACACAGAATTATTTGAAATGGTGATAGGACAGGGAATTGTTTCAATCCTTTTCACTAACTAGATGAGCTCTAACAGGTAAAAGACTAATCACACCTTTGGTGGGTAGCTGACCAAACCTCTCCCTGACAACAATTACCACAGCTGCCTGAGATTTGGAATGGTGCCCCTGGAAAACAGATAAATACCCCTGGCATAAAGGATTTGGAATTGTGCCAGTGGAAAATGGATAAATACCCCTGGCATAAAGGAAAAGCTTCCCTCCTTTTAGGATTTTGCTGCATCTCTAGAGCCTGAGCGGCTGCACTGCCCTCAGGGGCCCAGAACTGCATTCCCCAACACACACTGCCAGATCCACACCCCCGGGGGGGAAGTGTCAGGGGATGGGAAGGAGTGAGATTGTGGTAAAAGCCACTAACTGCTGTCATCTCTCAGGCTGAGAAAAACCCTTCATCAGCCATGGCCTCTAATGGGAAAATTTCCCACTTTGTCCCTCTTACAGTGTATTTCTGTATCTCATTTGCTATTTTGCTCAACACAAGCCAAGTCTGAGCATCATCTGTGTTTTAGTGCTTCTTCTCATCTGGGAGGACCTGTAATTGTACATGTTTCTATTCATATGAAGGATTTAATGAGATACCAATAAAATCTGCTATCAAAAGCAAATATGCAAGCTATAAAGACAAAAAAATGTGTGCACCTCGGTTAAATTTCAAATACCCTGAGGATCTATATGAACTTTTGTTATGTCCTGCCTTGTGCCTGTCTGAAATAGCATAATACGTAAAAATGAACCAATTAAAATCCAAGCCTTTTACTTGCTAAAATCTCCAGGTTCATCCAATGGATGAGCTTTTACTCTGCCATGCCAATGTGTTCCAGTAATGATGGCAACATAGGAACAGAATTGTCCTTAAAGCTTCTGACAATTATAAGCAACGTGCTCCAGGAACAATATCTGATGCAGAAAAAGAAACCTGCACTGATGTTTTATGGTAAATAAAAACAAAGAGCATAAACCAAAACTTTGTCAAAACAAACACACAAAAATCAAAATCCTACAAACAACAAACCCAAACTAAAAACTCTGAAATAATATCATTCCCAACAATTTTTACAACATTTGCTCATATTTTTCAACTTTTTGTTTATTTTGTTTGTCAAGAAAATGAGTTTTGACAGTTCAAAAATTGTCACAAATAGATACATTTCTTGTTGGTCCAGTCAATTTTAAAAAATTCTGGCTAAAAGCAAGTGAATAATGTTCTTACTAAAAGGATAAGCAGCAGAAAGCTGTGCTGTGCCTCTTGCACCTCTGTTAGCTGCTCTGTGATCAGAAGGAAGACTTTTTTTCCTCTTGGGGCGAAGACAGCAGAACAAATTATCTACACAGAGATTGGCTCTGCTTTTTGAGATTTTAACTGCAGTACAGGGAAGGGTCCTTGGAAATTATGATCTGCTTACTTAAGTAGCTCATTTAACAATGAAATTCCCTTTAAAAGCTGCAGCTGAAATAGTATTACAGATATGCAAAAATTAACTTCTCAGCTTGCTTTGGTTTCCAGTAATGTCAGAATTTGGGAGCACTTGAGGTACGGAGAAACAGCAGCCCACCCTAAATAATTGATAAACATGGCCAGCACTGAACAGCTTCCCCAGGGAAGTGGTCAGAGCATCAGCCTGACAGAGTTCAAGTGTCTGGGCAAGGTTCTCAGGCACAGGGTGTGACCCTTGGGATGCCTCTGCAGGGACAGGACTTGGACTCCGTGATCCTGGTGGGTCCCTTCCAACTCAGCTTATTCTGTGGCCCTATGATTAATTTATCTGCTAAATAACATTCCTGTCTTTCACACTATTTCACATTCACAGTATTTCAGGCAGCTTAGCCTCCAGCTCACCCATAAATATTCTTGATAAATCTGCAACAGTCTAACCAATAACAATGAGAAATATTTGACAAAGGAAGGAAAAATTTTGCAAAACACATAGTACAGTTCAATGTAATTTGGTTGTCATACTGTGACCAGTCAGCTGTGTTTTACGTGGCAGAGTACATTCATTTCCACATGGACTTTATTCTTACTCTACATCTGTACTCCAGCAACATGGAAAGGCTCTCCTCCTTAGAGATTTAGCTTTAAAAATAGAGAAGATGGTGATGAAAACATATTTTGCTTTTACTGCTAATATATTGTAAAATAAGAAAAAATCACAAATAGAGTAATTTCCTTGACTCCTAGTGGAAGAAATATGCAAGCACCACATGATTACCTGGCTGACATAAAATTCTTCTTTAATAGCTTTTCATTTATGAGCAGACTAAAATTTGACACTTAAGACTGATGATATATACTCTTTTTGGGGGCTGCTGCTAGACTGACTCTTTATTTTCCCATATTGCATTGTACAGAAGAGAAATGCATTTCAAATTCTGCAGGATTCCAGTTTCACTGGCAGTGAAATTGTGATTTGACAAACATGAATTGGATGATATTCCATCACACACCAGACCTTCAAGAACCTGGGATAAACATGTTAGAAGTGCATTGCCATTAATTGCACAGTCCCACATATAACAGACAGTTACTGACATTACTTCTAGAAAGTGTAAAGACACAAATTAAGACATGTCATGAAAACACAATGAGAATGGAGTTCTGTAACAGTCAAAATTACTAATGCAACACATGCTCCTTAGCTGTCATATCAATATCTATACTCCTTTACACTTTTAAAGGGAAAAACCCCTAACTATGAACCTGCATGGCTTCACACGTCTTTGCTCATTCAGGGACTCTGGTGATTTACAAGTTAACAGCTATGGGTCATAAATTTTCTTGTCTAATACAGACTGATAACTCTCATTGTGCACAAATTACTATATCAGTCCCCTTTCAGATGAGGAGGAAAGTTCTGCCACTAATCATCTTCCAATCATTTTCTCACAAAAGAAGTCAAAAATTGTCATATAATAGAAAACTCATAATGACTTTCCCACTCTATGACAAGCGCACACTTGTCAGTGTGCATGGGGTGCTTTATTTGGATCATTGCAATATAAAGAAATAAGCTGTAAAACTGAGATTTTTTGGTATCTATAATGCTCCTTACTAGTGGCATAAGAGAAAAAAAGAACATCTCATACATGTAGCCTTATATTAAGAGGATATTTAAAGTGCAGAATAAGAAACTCATTAGATCTTTGAAACTGTAAAAGGCTAGGTATTCATATATCAAAATATTAAAAAAATACACTCTCTGCTCCAGAAATTTATATTACCTCCCTGACAAAAGTGGAGAAAAAAAATAGACTAATTACAAGAAATATCTATAATCAGTTTGCTGAAGAACCTTAGCTACCCAATTTTTTAAAGAACATCTATAGCACCACATTCAAAATTATTATACCTTTTTCTCTTTACAAAGGTATTCTACTTGTGAGATTTATTCATTAAGGGAGAGGCCAATGCCTAAGAAAGACAAATGACGAACACATTAACTCATAAGAGTGAACACTTTGAGGGTTATTCAGCAACTCACTGATTTTCCATAATTTTGTCATCTACAACAGTGGCTTTATTCTAGAAGATGAAATTCCCGTCCTAGGTACTCTAGGTAGCTTTACAGAAATGCACTTCCCCAAGAATATTTTATCGTAACCATAAATAAGTATTTGTAGAGTACCAGAGATAATTGATGTTGGCTGTGAGTAACTCTGTTAAGAACAGCTCCCTCCAATGCTCTAAATAAAATTTATTTATGGCCACACAGGAACCATAAAAAACACAGTATACACACTACTGCAGACATCAAAAACTGGTTAAATAAATGATGTTTCATTTGCATGTGAAGGTAATAAACATTCTTGCATTTGCTGTATTTATTTGTGCCTTACATCACTCTCTGGCTCCTCAGCAGTACATAAGTCTCTGCATCCACATGAGAATTCTAGCATCTCCTGACTCTTCAGAACTCTTTATATCCCCAGGATTCTTCTTCTCCCATACTAACCCTGTATTAGTTACTAGTGTTCCTGTATCTGTGTTCATTCCTGTCTCTTTAGAGTAACAATTTTTGTTACCAGCCTTCAAGCCTTTCTAAAACCCTAAATACAACATAAAAAATATTGACTCTTTAAATTAGGGTCAGGAAAGCCACTGGATTAGTCTTGCTTTGCAGTAAAGATACATTCATGTGGGGTTTACAAAGCTGAGTGATAAGCATTAGTTATTTTTACAGATGCCAGTACCATGTGCAGCAGCATGTCATTAGCAAGGATTTTCAGATCTCTGCGTACAAACTACAGAGCACAAGCACCTTGCACAGCCCAAGGCATTAACTGTTACCTGCAGAGTTAAAATTCTGGAGTTAAAGAAATAGAAGTAACTGTGTAGCTAATGCATGTGCTTAAAAATTTATATGTTATCTTTGAATATAATACTAATTACATGAAATACGAATTTACTTTTAAACTTTGCTAATCATGAATATTGAGTCAGACCTCTCTTCTCTGACTTAGCACTCAAGACAAAATATACCTTCTCAACCTTAATAATATCATACTAAAATTCATTCTTCAGCCAGTCCACAATTATTCTCCTAGCACAGAAAGCAATTCTGATTTCACTTTTTTTTTACTAGCACTCACATTTATTTTTTATTTATTTTCACATATACCTTCATTTATACCATGTACCCTTGGTCTAGATATGCTTTATGCTCTTATATGCATGTGTTCAGGATACCTTCCTGCATTTAAGCAGAGCCAGAGCTAAAAATCAGCTGAAACAGCTTTGAATCCAATTAATCTTTCAAACAGCATTTCACAAGATTTTGGGTACCTGGCATGAGAAATGCTCCTCACTTGTGATGTTCTAAGGACCTGTTCACGCAAGGAACTGACTTTTAAGAAAGATGTAAATGTAGGGGAAGAATGCTATCCTGAACACATTTGTTATGCGAGCACTTTAAGAGGAATAAGAACTGAAAAACAACAAAAACCTCTTCTAGTGATTATAAAAGAGCTATGTCCAAGCTCCTCTTACCTCAGGCTTGATACCAGCCAAGAAGCACCACTCCTAAAAAGGCAGATTTGTGGCAGACACAGCAATGCCGAAGGAACAAACGGGAAAGCCAGAACAAACACTGCTGAACAATTCATCAGATTTTGGAAAACCACACATTTTATGTTCAAAACTGTAAAAGTTTAACAGGAAACATATATATTCTTAAGCACTATGGATTCATGGCAATGTCTCCTAAATCTTGCTAAAAGACTACAAAACAAAATATTCCTTCTTAAAAGAGGTTTTGTGGGATATGGAGCGCAATATGTGAGGAGCCCAATCCTGCTCAGAGTGTTGTAGTGGGAAAAAAAAGCTGAGTAGTTACAAATTGAAAGTTAAAAAATTCTCATTTCCTTGAAATAGAAATGTTGATTTTTCAATTTCACATTCTAGTGTTACTAAAAAAAGGGACATTTTTATAGTTCCATAATCTTAGCTTGCAGATTATTTTTCTGTAATTCCACTTCAATTTTTTTTTGTATTTATATTTTGTTCCTACTAAACATTCAGCTAGAATACAAGTATTCTATACTCCTGTCCCTTTCCAATAACTTTAGATGATTTTCTTTCCAAACAATAAGTATAAAAAAATCATTTCTGCTTCACAAGTGCCACTCATGTGGAACTAAACTAAATCACACAACAATTAACAATGTGTTAATGAACTAAGCCAGAAGTTTAATGGAGATGAAAAAAGCATTTCCAGCAGTTATAGTGAGGAGATTATTTTAAACAAAAGCTTCCTGCAGCTAAATACATCACATAAACAATAAATTCCAGATTGTGATTACAAAAAATGATTTTTACTTGCAATAATTTGCAAATTTAACAAAAGGCAGAGACTAGAAATGGAGCAATTTCTGCTACAGATAAAGTGGAAATTTATTCACCTCATAAAAAGTGGAGCACGGCAACCATAAAACACGGATTTTGGCAAGTGATCACCACACCTGGTATTATTTAATGGGCAAAATGCAAGCAGAAGGCATAGTTGTTTCAAACTGAAATTAATGAAATATTGGCTTCAGAGAGACTACTCTTTTAATACAACAAGAAATGAGTTCTCAAGTTATAAGGTAAAAATATACCTGATATTACAAAATCCAGGTGGTTAATACACCTTAAGTAGGCATATATCTTGTTAGCATAAATCCTGTTAACATTAATCTCCGTTTTCATGCACACGTTTTAGTTCCCCCTCACTTGCTGAATTGAATTCTACAGTTATTTACGAGGAAAATATTAGGCAAAGAAAGGTTAGGTTAAAACCTCCAGAAATATTTATGACTATTTTTTCATCCTCCCCAAATTCTTTTAATAGTATTTAATACTAAAACTAAAATAGAAACGTACCACAAAAAGTTATTTAGCTAAGAAATATTTAGCTCAGAAAATTACTGCATTGATTACTGCTTTGAACTCCTCATTACAGTTTCTCACCATTCATTCCCTATACATCTCAAAAAGAGCCAGCAGTGGCATCCCCAACACACAAATGGTGGGTGACATCTGACTGGGCAGGTTTGTCTGTCTGGAATTCAGAGGAGGAATTAAATTCACCCTTGCTCAAACAGCAGCTTCACCCACTGCTGCAAGATGCAGACTCTGTGTGTGACACACACGGGGAAAGGACTTTGGCAACATCTGTGACCATTCCTGGCCACCAACAACATTCTGCATTTTACTACCAGATACATACAAGCTCATCTGGGTACATCAGTTTCGCTGCATTCCCAAAATGTCTTTGATGTCCAAATAACATTCTTTTCTTGCTAAAGACCAAACAATTTCAGCCACTTCAGAGTTGCCATTAATATCACCTATCTTGTTTATTAATGTTCTTAATTCTGCTCAGAACTCTTTGTAAATGTGTTTCTTAATGTAGTCAACTCATTTGTCTGGCATGGACTTTTCTGTTTGTCTATTGTCCATATGCTCATCAAACCCAAAAAATAATTGACTGCATAAGCTTATTTGCATGGCTGCCCATCTGTCCCTGTCAAGTAGACTTTGTTTTATTATTTACTAATGGAAAATTAACCTTCTGTGCTCTTGAAAAATGAATCAGTCACCTCCATCAGGTAATTTATTGTCCCACTGAATTTGTAAGGAGGGCCCCATTATCAGCAAATATTAAGGGAGGAGAACAAGCACGTGGGCACTACCACTTCCCAGCAGGAACAGCACTGCTCTGCCTAACAGTTTCTGCTTCCTTGTAGTTGATTAAGCTTTGTCACTAGAGCCTCCACAAGACACTTCATCATAATTAAAACTAAAAAAGAAAAATAATAAATTTATAATATATACAGGAATTGCAACTTCATGGTGTTGTAAAGTCATTCCTGGAATGATACCACAGTACACCTGGTAAATAAGTACTAAAATGAGATTCCTTTCAATACACATATATTTAATAGATTACCTCTTATTCCTACTAACACTTAACACATACCAACATTAGATTTAAAAACGAAAAGTGGCATTTACTTCAGATTGCTTTATAATTTTGCAGCAAGTAGGATTTTTTAAATTTAGACCATGCACCAACTACAGCCATAACCCTGACACTGAATGCATCCAAGATAACAGTTGTGCCACATACAGACAGAAGCAGGAGGATAGATTTCCCCCTAAGGAAACAGCAAGATCCATACTTTATCTTATGTTTCATAATTTAATATTATAATTTATCTTTTTATCCATATATAGGGGAAAATACTTCTTTAACAGTGAAGGAAACCTATAGTAACAAACAAGGAGGGTGGTAAGTACAGCACATGTGAGCAATCCTCATTGGTTCAGCTGGCGGGGAACTACTTTCACCAGGAGCAAAGGTTGATAAGTTAGGTTTCAGCACTCTTACACAACTCTGTTTTGTGCCAAAATTGAACATAGAAAAGAAATTGGAGAAGTGTCTGTGAACAAAAATTCACTTCCCTGAGGTTTCTGAAAACAAACATGGTGTAGAGCTGTGGTCTCCATTACAGCACAGGTGCTGCCATACAAAGTTGTTTAAAAAGCAGCACCACAGAAGCAGTGCAGTGTGAGGTGTAATACACCATGTCCCTGGCAGCAGGGTGAGAGTCAGACACTGCAAAACTGCTTTGGCAATGAGATTACAAAGCACGTGAACTCTGTCTAAAAGTATTCACGTATATTTATTCTATCTACATAAATAGGATCAGTAACCTTTACATTTGAAGGATATTTCTTTACACCAAGCAGAAATAAACAATTCAGCTTTTATTAATTCCCAAACAGCAAGACTTACTGGTACATTTACTTAGCTCAGAAGTAGATGATGTCTAGGTCTTGCTACTGCCCCTCGTATGCTACTGTGGGTAAAACCAGAAGTTTTCCACCAAGGTTGGTTTGCACTGCAGGGGTATCTACAAGCAAAGTGGGAAAAATTTATTTCCTATTTATTACCTATCTCAGCTGAGCAAAAGACACACAAAAAAATGAATCCATACAGACATTCCCCAAACAACATCAATACACATTTTCCTGCTATAAATTCAACCCAAGCTGGTTATGGCACAGGAGCTGACTGGCATTGCTTTTGACTGATTTTGTAGCTTAGGTCAGACTCTCAAGCAATATGGCTCTGTTTCCAATCAAGAGCTTTGGTCATAACTAAAGAAACACAAATATATTCAGATACAAATGGCAAAAGAAAATATGAACATAAATAAGTATATATATAGACACAGAGACACCAGTTGGAGTCACTGTTGATGGAAGCCCTAGGGTCTAGTGATGCCTGAGAAAATGCTGAGTATTCAGATGCAGGTTTTCCTCATTACCAGAAACTAAAGAGTAATTTATCCTCTCATCTCTTCTTTCTGTGTACCACAGAGGAGGAGAGGAGCACTCTCCCACCATTTTTGGCTTGATCTTGTACAACTGGACTGGGATGCAAACACCAAAGTGGCTTACTTGGAAAACTTATTTGGCCATGCTCTGTGAAGTGCCATGGTGCTTTTCATCCTCCCCCTTCCCAACGGGCCCTGGCAAGAGGAAGACAGAACTGGAGGCCTGGCTGTGCCACCTTGTGCCCCAGGAAGGGAAGCAGGAGGGGCAGGGGCTCAGCGGTGACACTGCTTTGCACAGAGGAGCCCAGGCTAACAGTGTATTTTGCATTGTTCGTTTCCTCAGTTTTCCAAAAGTTAGAATTTGAATTTAGCTAAGTACTTCTTGGATTTCAGTGTGTATTCACAATATATGATGTAGGAAACAAATGTGAAATGAATTAAATTAATGTAGACACCTCAGACAGCTATACCTCCTACTTTCAAATAAACAGAGTTAGAGATTTCTGTGGGAGTCCTGCGTGAATAATGACCAATAAAAACATTGCAATCAACACCTTTATGTGTTTTTATACATGACAACTCATAAATATGCAATATGAACACAAAATATCCTCAGAGACACTACAATCATCCAGAAAAAAAAAAAGACAAAAAAAAAAACAAACAAAAAAACAAAAACAAAAAAACCCCCACCCAGAAATATTATAGCTTCTCTTACTTAATTTTTAAAGATGCAGTGTTGTTGGCATACTTGTGTAACATTTCAGAAATTAAACTACACCTTTTGGGTGGTTCCCAGATTTTGTAAACCTGCTCCTTTGAAATACCGGGTGCTGCAGATGGAAGTTTTTATGGCTACTGAACACACACCTGAGCACAAATTAAAACAAAGGCACCCTATGGCCAGTGGTGCCCAGGCAATGGTCTTGCTTCCAGCCCTTGCCAAGACTGTCCAAGACTTCAAACGCCTGATTTACATGATCCATCTCATTCCCATCTCAAGGCTGTTGATGTGTGATTTGATAATGCGCTGAAGCTGGTCTGGGAGGCTCCCTTGTTCTCCCCAGGGCAGTACAATCCCTGCTCCATCCGTGTCTGCTCGGTGGCTTCTGGCTGGCAGCTCTGACAGGTCCCTGCCCAGGCTGCAGCACCGGGGCCGCGGCTGCTCCCATGTGCGCAGAACCCAGGCAGTAAATCCCAGCTGATAACCTAACCCAGACAGCTGCACCCCAGAGCAATTAGCAGCTTGTAAACTTGAAGCACTGCGCTAAAGCTAGATGTGCTAAAGCCAGTGTGAAAGAGTCTGGAGGATTAGATGTGCAGACTACTTAGCAAGCTTTATTTTGCCACTACAGACTGAAGCTAAAAATCCTGAAGTGATAAATTCCTTAGGATGCTGCTCTAATCAGGGGGGTTTGTATAAGCGTGTTCTACCTGCAAACTGCACTCAAACATGGAATTATTTAATCAAAAGGAAATTTAAGTGCTTGAAAGAAAATAAAGGTTTTATTATCTGCAGGCAATTGCTGATTTGTAATGTTCTCCTTCATTGTCTGGGGGAACTGAGGTGATTCATGAATATATTCTGCTGTCACTTCCACTACAGATGCAAGTTAACTGCTGAAACATCAGAACAATTTTTATTTTGGTCCTGCTTAACTGCACCATCTTCTGTCAATGCAAAACATGAATTGCCCAAGGAGAATCAATCAAAAACTAAATTAAAATCAGGCATCAAAATTTCCATGTCAGAGGCTCATTTTCCTCATGTTACAGGTGATGCAAGTTCATTGAAGTCCAATAGTAAGGAGGAAAATTAGGCCCTGCAAAAATGGTGAACAAAAAAGTTTAGGAAATATGTTTAGAGTTCAGTTTAGTGTTGCAGCATAAGCAGCCCAAGAATCAGCTGAATGTATTCTGTAACAAGAACCAAAAACCCAACCAACCAAACAACAAGTCTGTTGAAAAATAAATAAAAGGCATTAGTGTAGGATTTAATGGAGGATTATTTTAAACACCACTTTGACAGAAGTTTCATGGAGTTTATTTGATTTTTCTCTTAACTGTAAATTCACCTTTGCTACCAAGCTTTTGCTTCAGAGTGGGGAAGTCCACTATGTACCTGTTGCTCAAGACTGACAAAAAAAAAATTTATGATCTTCTGCTCAGCACATCCAATTACAGGATAGAGCAGGAAGAGTAAAGAAATTATCTCAAATTTTCCACATCCTTTAGATGAAAAATAATGAATAGAACACAAGTCTGCAAAGCTCATCTTATTGAATTAATATTGACTCAAAGGCAAAGTCAATGTACTCCGTATTTTACTTCTGTGTAGATGATATTTATGCTGTACTTTCATCATCCTGATTTTTATCAAGTCATTGTTTGCTGACATACTTGATTTAGGTGTGATTTTGACTCTCAAATGCTCACATAATCATTGGCCTCCTTTCACAGTCCATTATGTTAACCCAAAGCTGCAAAAACACGGTTATTTCAGTCTTGGAGCAGTTCAGAGATATTAAATATTTAAAAGCTTTTCCTTTTAGCTGCTGAGTGACTCCTGAATAACCATTTAAAAAAAAAAACACCACCATCTAACAGACGCAAGTGCAAAAAAATCATTGGCATATGCAGACATTTATTTCACACTAAGTTGTTACCCTCTTCTGGCAGCAACAAAGCGACAAAATGAAGGGAAAAATGAAACACCTGAACTCTGGTATCACAAGGCAGATGTTGGATCCAGTGAACGATGCAGATGAGGTCAAGTGTGCCCTGTCTTTGCTGCCCCCAGAGAGAACGCCTTGCATATCTGCAGCTGCAAGGGCAGAGGTTTCTGTGTGTAGCAGTGTGACCTACATTTAAGGTGCACATACCCTTTACATTTTCAGTAAACCAGTAACCTGCAATTAACATTTCAAATGCAAAATGTACTGCAGGAGGGTGGTGCTGTTCAACCTACTCTGTCACAAGTAATCATCATTTCCCAGGTCTTACTCCACCAAGGCACATGCATAAAACATATTTCTTTATCTGTTAGCATCCTCAGATTTCTGCCACCTTGCTACATTTAGCATCACACTGACAAGCTGAGACTCCTTTGACCACACAAGCAAAAACAAATATAACAGAAAAAAAAAAACCCCAACTGTATGAACACAAAGGCCTTCTGGAGAAAAAAGAAAATATAGAGGTGTTAACAGAAAATTTACAGAGTGTGCATGGAGAGGCAATGCTAAATTCTTCAGACCACTGGGAGCACTCCCCTTATTCCACCTGCAGCACTGAAAGATCAGACACTGGACAGATAATTCCCCTGTGTTATGCGAGGCAGTGGTTTTGGAGCAGAGCTGACAGAAGTGCCTTCCCTTATTCATGGGCCAGCTCCTCAACTTTGGCTTCTGGCACACCCAGAAGAGGAGGGATATCAGAGACACCTCAAAATTAAGACAATAAACAGCCTGTTCTCATCTCCCCCTGGTATCAGAAAGCTTAATCTGCTTGGGCCAGATTCTGTTAATTTGTTGTTGATGAAGAAATGGTTACCTGACTGCCTGTAGGACTGATAAGAGTGACTCTGTCTTCCAGCTGAGGTTTGCCATCTCCTTGTCACACACCTGCTTCCCACTCACCTGACAGCTGTGTTCACAGGGACTCAGACAATTCTTCTCCAGATATTTGGAGGTTCTGGAAGTGCCAGTTGCTTCCAGTGTCTCAGGCCTGAGGTGTCCCTGTGACACCTCAGCTAGGTAGGAAACAGCTGTGGGAGCACAGGCTGAAAACTACTGATGTAACACAAGGTAAAAACACAACCATAAAGGCAAACTAATTGAAAATTCTCAAATCCCTTGAAATACATTTCAAGGGTTGTTTAAAGAAGACAAAGGTAAAGACAACTTGAAAGCAGTCACCAGTGCTAGCAAGATAACGAAAAAAATATCGCTATTTGTTATATTGAAGACTTCTGGAAATAATTTTACTCTGATACCACCATTGAATGCTCTGTGGAAGTGCTTTAAAACTGGACTGTTAAACATTTGGATGTTCACATTTATATAACATTCTGTGAAGATCCTAGGAAGGCTGGAGAAATGATACACTTTAGAGACAACACATAAAAAATTGGTAACCATGAAGTTCAACAGTAGCTTGGCTACTAAGAAGAAAAAAACAAAACAAAAACAAATTAGCAAAAAGTAACCAGATGGGTGAAAGTAGGCATAGCTCAAATATTACCCAGAGATTATCACTTGTTTGTGATTTCTGTGATTTTTATGTGGCTGCAGCCCCAAAAGTAAGACACTGAGGTGAAATACTTTGTGTTCCCCAACTATTTTATCTTGGAGAATCAGTGAGTTGCTGACTTAGACACAGATTTAACAATTTTCAGCCCTGAAGCAATTTGCTGCATCATCTGAATCACCAGAAGTACACAAGAGTAAAAGAAGAGTTGCATCAAAACCAAATATTGACTAGCTATCACATGCAAACATGAAATTTGGAAATCATCATGAAAATCATAGGCACAGTGTAGGATCCAGGAAGCCAGGCAGGCATAAAATTGAAATATGGAGAAAAGCTTATTATATTTTTATGGTCTGCTCACATGCCTAAAATAATATTTTACTGAAACTAGGTCAGAAAGCTTGGAATCTTGCAGGATCAAATGTAGATTAAAACCAATATTAGGACTAAAAGGAGAACTGGTGAAGAAATTGGGTCCTGGTTTTGCAGTGCTCATAACATGCTTCCAACATACCCAATTTCTAGATTGCTCAACTAATTCTAGAGACATCTTACACTTTTTTAAAAGCAAACTTCTTTTTTCTCCAGTAGCTATGAGACTCCCAAAATCCTGATTAGCTGCACACAAAACAGAGGCACAGCCAGTTACATACCAACCATAGCAAAATAGTTCTCCATGCAAATTCTAAAAACCTTGCAACTTGTACTATGAAGCACAAAAATAATTTTCTTCAGACTGCTATTTATGAGCAGAAAATTTTTTTCCTGTTAATTAAGTGTTAATTCTGATCCCCCCACAGTCACTAGCTGGTTTTCTTTTGAAGCTGCTACACTGTATTGGGCAAAATAAAAACTTCCTGGAGCTCACAGGAGGGAGAATTGAGACCTCCCCATCCTTGGCTGGCCTGAGACACAGCAGCCTTTTCATCTGAACTGCAGGTTACAGCTCAGGAGTGCCAAAAACAGGTCAAAAAAGAAATGCATTGATACCACATGGATTGTCCTACTGTGCAGTACATGGAACTGGAAGCCACAATTTAAGCACCACTGACAATCACTAATTTTCAGTATCTGGAATTCTGCTGACAGTGCCTTTGTTTTGCTTCCAGTGCATTCTGTCAAATGAAAACACCCATGAATCAAGCCATGAAGTCCAACAACAAAGATGACAAAAACCAACCTCTTGCATCTGTATTAGGGTGCAAAAGAGTTGTTGAACTTTTTTCTTCCTCATCTTGCTCAGGGCAAGAGACCAAAAAATTAGAGATAGTAAAGATCTTCCTTTATTCAGACTCAATAATTTGAGTCCAAATCTGACTTGCACTTGAGCAAAGCATTACCTCACAATGCAGAAAGTGCCAGCAGCTTCACTGGTATTAGCAAAAAAGAGAAAGCATGACCCTAAATAATTTATATCTAGTTTTCTAATGCATTTCTAGATTTCAGCTTTCTAATGCATTTCTAGGCAGCTGAGTGAAGCCTTCTTTACACAATTTTTCTAAAGAACTATCTATATTGTAGAGAAAAAAATAATTGTTTGCAAAAGTCCCTCACTACAGACTTCTCCTTGTTTGCAAAAGTTGATGATTCTATGACTGACACAAACACTGAGCAAAATTGAACAGAAGGCAGAATTTGCCTGAACCAACAATAATAATAATTATTATTATTATTAAATAATCCTACCAGATGGGACCTCAAAACATTATGTTTCTGACCCTGATACAATAAACAGTGTGCAGACACCTTATTTAGACACAAATTAACACATTTTTAGGGGAAAAATCTGTGTTTTCTGACAGTTGTATTCAGCTCTCTTTAGCTGAATGATGAATTGCTTGTGCTTTTAAACACAGTGAACTGGAAAGCTAAACTAAATAGAAGAGCTGTTGTGTGCCTGCCCTACCTTCTGAAGCATAGTTTTATGTCATTTAAAAGGAAAACATTGGAAGGAACACAGCAATATGTAAACAGTCTTTTCATTGCTAGAACTGCCTGTTTCCTGTACTAACAGCAGCCTCATAAACAGCAAGGTCTTCAGAAAGGAGAAAAAGGGATTGAAATCCAAATACTATTTCTTTGAAGTATCAGCAAGATGCAGAAAGGTAGAAAAACCTGGGCTGTGCAGTAAGACTGACCCACTCAAACCAGAGCAGCTCTAAATTCTCGTGATGCAGTCAAGAGAAAAGGTAACCAATGATAATAGCCATACAGAAGATGGAGTAGGTAGAAGTATTAAGATCTTGGCCCTCTAGCCCAAGAACTTAAAAATCTTTAATTGACACCCACAAGAGCTTTCAAATTCTTTTATGCTTACTGCAGTTCCTCAGACTATTATTTCTACATCCATCACACATGGTAATTATTCAGGAACTGTAAGATCACAAACACTTTATGACAAGACTGTGTTAAATCTGTTGAAACTCCAGTATACGTGTTATACAAGCAACAATTCATAAATCATCATTAATATTTCCCCTTGCAGGAGAGTTATGGAAACTTCTGTGCTTGACTCTGATATTAAGCCAATTCACAAATATTACTCTTTGAGGAATGATTTTGGCAGCAAAATTTCAGGCTTTCTATTTACTTCATTTAAATGCATATATTTATTCCTCAAGTTAAAACAGAAGTGCTGGGATCCAAATTTAAAGTACTATTTCCCCACCAGAAGTATACCAAGTGAAAGAAGAATTGTATAAATGTTCAATTCCTATGTTGCATTATTCTTCATTCTAAACTCATGGCTTCCTGACACTGAGACCTATAAAAATGGTCACATTTTTGGGGTCCCCTGAGCCACACAAAAGAAACCTGCACTAAATAGATATCTAACATTAAAAAGTTTGGGTTTTTTCTCTACTATCAACCTCTGCAATCAGGAGTGAAAATTATTTTCTGCAACACAATGACTCAGGCAAAAAACTCAGCCTGTGCCCTGGGAATTTGTATGGAACACCTCAGGATTCCAGGTACGTGAGCCCTTATGCTCCACACAGCCCTGTGCTGGGACTTCACACTATGACAGCAGTGTACATTTTGGATTTCCTCATCAACATCAGGACAAGGAAGAGCCATCATTCCATCCAGCCTATGTTCTCCAGAACAGCAATGTTTCCAGTGCCCCTGGTCAATGCTGCTGACCCCAAAGGGTGGAAAGAATTAAAAAAGCTTAAGAGCAGGAACAGAAGACAAAGATCAGAATAAAACAAGACCAGGACTGAACAGCTGGAGAGCAGTACAGCAAGGACATCCATGGCAGCAGATTACAGAGAGGCATGAGCCTCAATTTAATCACAGTTTTCACAGGTTTGTATACTATGACTGTCTCTGTCCAATCAGTAGAATTTTAATCACTAGATTTTTGGGTTCCTTCCCTGTTATTTTGATCTCAACATCATTCCAACTTATCAGGTATTAGGTATGTAAAACTTAACTAGTTAGGAACAGGAATAAGTTTAATTTCGCATTACAGAATTTCACACTTACTTGATTCTAATCACAGCAAAATAAAACAGAAATCTGAAGTCTGATCCTAGAATGACAATACTGAAAATTATTCTAATTATTTTTCCAAAGCCTAACTGTAGACTTGTTGCAAACTGTCCGACTAGGCATCAGGCTAGACCCAGGAAACCTAGATCCAATTCCCAATATCATGTGAATCTGAAGAGTCATTTTCCTAAGCCAAGAAAGAGGGACTGCTTCTCTAACAGGCACCATTCCTTATTTCCCAGCCTTGCCTGCACAATCCTGCTTGGTTTTGTTCTAAGCTTGGAAAGAGCACAGGGTTGAGAACCTCTCCAGCAGCAGGCGTTCGACACTCGAAGGCTACACCAAGCAGCTGCTGTTTCCTCTTTCTCAGCACGGATTCTACAGCTACCCAGGGCAGCACAGAAAAACACTCACTAGAGAGAAGTGGGACAGAAAACCTTAAAGAAGTAAAGCAGTTGGGAAAATACCATTTTTAATACTGTTAAACAGAACTTTACAGGAAACATCATCTAGAAAAAAAACTTAGATCATATTAGCTGGGGTGTGCTGATTCTTGCCAATATTTTCCTGTTTACTTTCTCTTTTTGTTCCTCCCGTGGTAATCCTTCACCCATCTGTTTCAAATTGTCAAGCATTCTATTGCTTTGCATACACAAAATATCCTTAAACTATGGAAAGAAATTCCTGCAGTACACCCTCCTTTCCCAAACTATTTGCTATACAAATCTCCAGCTAATCAGATGCTCTTCACCAAAAGGCTGCTAAATCACATCTACCCCCAAAAGTGACACGCAACTGAGTGAGTACTGCAAGCTTTCAGCTTGAGACAGAAATTGTGGATAAGAGAAGGGTAAGCAGTATATTTAGTTAGCCATTAATCTGGGCTAAGAACACCGGCTATCAGGAAAATTGCCTTCCACTACCACTTACTGCAGTTACAGCTAGATTTTATAAATGTAACCATTAGCATGTTCTACTCCAGGCTGTGCAAAGGGAGATAACCGCAGCCAGAACACTAGCACTGGTGTGTGTGACATTTCAACAGAAAATGCTGTAATTCTGGTGCCAGGAGCTAAAAAAAAAGGTGAAATTCATTTGACTAATGCTCACTGATACTGATGCTGCCTTGAGTGAGTTACATGCAGCATCCATCAAAGCTGAGTGTGAGGAGGAAATAATGAATTAATAGATGTAAGAACAATGAACATTTATGTTTTATAGAACTGTGGCCACTATTGGAGGCACATAAGCAGGAGGAACCATGCTAGTTATTACACAGTAGAGATGCAACTTCATGATGGCTTGCAAAGCAGAGGCTTTTCATTTTATGGGGAAAAAAGACTAGTAGGGGATAAAGAAACTAGACCTGTTTTCAAAAAGAGAAAAAGGTCTTTAACTGTTGTCAGTCTGTGCATAAGGAGACAAGAACTGGATTTCCAGTATTCTCTCATTCCCAAACTGGCCTTAACAGTAATTTCAAAGTCCAGTGAAAGAATTAAGTTCTCCTTAATAGTGTCACTGTCGGCACAGCTGCAGCATCTTAGAGAACTATTTGGTTTCATGTGCTCTAAACTCATGTTTTAGTTTCCCTGTCATAACTGTTACACTTCTGTAGCAGAAGTTTAGACTTCTGTTTCACTGCAATATGTCTGCATGTTATTTTTTGTCCTCAGTTTGTTTAGTATCAAAGGCAAATCTGGGGGAAGATGACAAACCACAGCTGCATTTTCTTGTGCAGCAGCCAGGGTTGGCTCACAGAAAATCTCTTGGAGTTTGCAACCCACCATGGAAACTTGGGGCTGGGGACTTTCTACTGCCAAGTTTCCATAGTCACATCTGTGGCTGATATTGCTGAACCTCATGTCAAGGAGCTTCCAGAAGGGGAAAGGACAGGGAGAGAAGTCACAAGTGTAAGGAGCCCTCACTCCTCAGACCCAGCCCAGCTCAGAGGTGTCAGTCTGGGTGGAGCAGGCAGCTGACTTCTGCATGCTCCAGGAATCCACACTGCTGTCACAGCTGCTCCGCTGGTGTGGGAGGCAAACTGCAACCTGCCCAAGCTGGCTTCATTGTTACTCATCAGCAAGTCTCTAGAGAGCTGGAGTAATCCTTGAAGAATTATCAACAGGCTGCTACATGCATGATAATGTGTTAATCAGCAGTAAAGGGAATAAATGACTTCACTTTGATAGTTCGCAAGTTACCAAAAACAGTTCTTATGGTTAACTCCTGCAATTTTTATTATAATCAAATTAATGATGAAATTAATTTATTACTCCCTCTATGCACAGCTTTGCCCTTGACACAAAGGGATTTTTTTCCCAAATTATTTTAACACAGGACTATTGAAGCTTCCTTTTGTATTCCTTTTTCACTACCTCATCCACCAGCCTGTGTTGCAACCATGGAAAAAAAAAGTCAAAATTTTTCATGCTGTGCAACAACACTGTCAAACAGCCCATGGAGCTCATAGCCAAGAAAAATATAGGAAAACAGACTAAAGGTATTCACAGAACTGCAAGTTATTTTGCCAGTAAATTTCCATAGGTCACTCAGTGTCAGCTATGAGATAATGATGACTGTGATTACCACCACAACACACACCTGCTCACTCTGCACATAATTCCTGGTTTTGATGGACTGATGACTTCAGCAGCTCTATCCAAAGTTTGTGAGCCTGGCACTACACATTTAGGACACAGCAATACCAACAGAAGGCACTGCTCTTCACACGTAGCTGAACAAAAGCAGGCAGCCTGTTCAGCTGTTTCTAATGCTCAAACAGGGAAATATTTATGTCCAGAGTCAGGACTTTTACTATCAGGGAGAAAAGGTGACTGAAAGGGACAGGAATTATATTTGAAGGCTGGCTTGCAGGGGAGGGACAGGGAGCACCAGTCACACCAATACAGCAGAACACACGGATGTAACACGGAATATTACATATAAATAGCCCTAGAAATCCTCAATTCCCATTTTTTTGATAGATACCGAGGCTTCCCAAGGCAGAGAAACATTTGTGCTTAAGCACTGAGACCTGTTGTGGGCACAAGACAAGAATTACTCCTGACACCTGTTCAGAACACAGCATTTCCTTAGGAGATGTGGCTGAGGGAGTTACACAAATACAGGAGGGTTGTCCCAAAAAGGTGGCACCATCTGACAGCCACACAGGAGTCTCTGAAGTGACCACATGGTGTCAAACCACCTTCTGGAAGAAAAACTCTTATGTCCAATTAACGATCCCAGTCATAGCCCTTCCCCCATTCTCCCCTGAGTTTCATGATTGCCAAGGTTATAATTAACCCAGGAAGCTGATTAGAACATTGTTATTCCCTGCTACACAGTTGACTATTGTAGTACAGATGGAATTATTTCCCATGTATACTAAAACACTTAAATAAACTGTAACCAGCTCAGGTGACAGCTGTGTATTTGATTGGGTTCAATTCACAATGTCAGCATAGATAACAGGCACCCCATCGATGAAGACAAGCCTAAATTCTGGGGCTTATGAATATGGCTCATTTTGAAAAGGTCTCAAAAATCAAGGTCAGCAGCTTTGAGGAAGAAAGATCTTAGTAGCAAACACACAAACTTATCCCATGCCTCACCAAAGAATGTCAGTGCTGTCTCATTTAAGGTTTTCATGGAGAATAAGGATGAGTAACTTTTAATAATTACATGAATATTGACATTACAGTTGATGAGAGTAATTTTAATGATTGTATATTAAAAAGTAGCTGTATTTAAATTCTAATAAACTGTTTCTATAATTTAAATCTTGTTTTGACTGTACACTCTGTACAGTCCCACAAAGATCCCACACACAGTAGTACACAGAGGGCAGCTCTGTACAGGCAGTAGCTCTGTGAGACAGGATAATCTTAATCCAGACATAAGAAAAAGTTGTTTCATACAATTCTGGTTTGGATTTGGCTGCATAAACAGGAGTATTTAGGTTCTGGATACTTAGTTATCACTGAAAACAACCATGTTTATAAAAAACCAGGGCAGCATTTTTTAGCCACCAGAGAGGGAAAACAAAAAGGGGAAAATAACTTTTTCCTCTTTTTCTGCACAAATTGTATCACTCTCTGATAATGAGATACAGACTATTCAAAGAGGTATGCAGCCCCATACATTTTATCTATATGTCTAAGCTTTTTTTTATTTCATCTAACAGGATAGGGTGCTACTTACGCTTCCTAAAATGGAAGGAGCAGCATGGCAGTAACATGACTTTAACCCAGGTATGTTAACAGATTTTTTTTTTTTTACATACTCAGTGGATAAAGTGACAGGATCCTACTGTTAAGATTCAGATTATACTTTCCTGAAGTAGTGTCTGCCATCATCATCCTCATGCACAGAAGAGTGTAAGGAAACTGGATTCCCTGTCCTAAAGCTAACTTACAAAAAATCCCTCTCCTTCCCCACACCACTCCCTTCCAATTCACATTACATATGTTTGTTTTCAGCCAACAGAAAAAAAGTTCAGTTAGTTGTCTTGATAACACCTATCTCATGGGTGTGGGGATGTTGGGTGTGCTCCTTTTTGCATACATTGCAAAGTGTAAACACAAAATGGTTTTCCGGGCTAATCAGCTGCAGGGAGATTTTGGCATACAGTCAGTCATGGATGGGGCTTGGATAGATGTACTGCATCAAGTTCTTCAAGGTTAGTTTAAAAAACCAGCACCAAAATAAAGGGAAATAATTCTCTTTTTAGATGTACTTATCTCTTTTCAACTTCTGAGAAAATACTTCAGCACTTTTCAGAGCAACTGCAATTTTTTCCCAGGTCAGAAAAGAGGCCAAGCAAAATTGAGAAAGAACTAAAGTTCTGAAAGCTAAATTACTTCCACTCTCAAAGAAAATTGTGCAAAATTATGCCTTTAAATTCAGGGAGCAGAAAATACATAACTCTCAGTAACCTTAAACACCAGAATGTATTTATTTATACTTGAAAAGTTCTACATCCTTCTGGAATAAAAGAATTTCTGTGCTGGTTCGAGCTGACATGTTAATTTTGCCTGCAATTATCCTGTACATTGCAGTGAATGGATAAACAGCCATGTCAGGCACCTCCAGAGGAGCAAAGCTATTCCCAGATGGTGCAAAGCACTATTCCATGATACCTGCAGTGCTGTGTGCTCCCAGCATAGCCTCAAGTGGCCTTCAGTGACTTCACACGTCAAGTCTACCTCAGCTGCAGTTGCAGTGGGCGGTTACTTGAGGAACACACCAAAGCCAGGGTACCACCTAAATAAATACATTCTGCAGGTACAGAACTACCACAGCAAAGCAGTTCAGATATTGTTCAGTTGTGTGAAGGCTTTTGCCACCATGTACAGTAAAACAGTAGACAGAGAAAACTAGTCATGCTTTAACAGAAGAGCAGTGACCGGAGGGCTGCATTCTTCATGCATTATTTCAAAATTTTCCAGTTTGTACAAGTTCTGGCTTCTTTGTCACTTTTTTCTGCCGCATGAACAAAAGAAATACATTTTAAAAGTATAGCTTATAGGGCACTTGTAGCCAAGAGATGAAATTCACAAAGTAAAAACTTTTCTAGATTCCTAAAACATTAAAAATTTTCATTCTATTAAAAGATAAATTATACACACTTCTGAAAAATGTTTGTTTAACCCCATGACCATAAGACAACTAGACCCCCCCAGAAGTGTAAATTATGCATGTATGAATACATGTATTTTAAAGTGAATAAATACAAAAGGTCAGTGTGCTATACAGTAAGAAAGAACCCTAAATCTAAAGAATCTAACTAAAGTTAAGGTCTCATTTATTTTTTTTTTTTAAAGGCCAATCTTGATCGACTTCAAAATGGTTTCATTTGCATTTGGAAATGCATCTTTAAAAAAATATTTTTTCCTACTGTTGCTCTTAGCATGTCCTCTCCCCTTACACAATTTCTGAAAGTAATTTCAAGAGAAAAGTGAGTAATTTTAGACTGGCTGACCAGCCTCAAGAGAGTAAAAGGGGTTGTGTTTGTTTTCACTAGCATGGAACAGGGAGGAGGTCTTCTCTGAAAAACCTGAATAGGATGATCTTTTATACTGCATAATGTTCTGGGCATGGGCCAGCTTTTCCAGAGACAGCTATTCATCTGCTTGAGTGCATTAAAATTCCCTGCTCCCCATCATCAATTTCCTTGCTCTTGTACCTCCAATATGACCAGAGATCATCACAAAATCAGGTAAAGAAGTAATTGCTTCAAGTGCCTCTTGGTGGTTTGGAAGAGACCTATACCTTTTCCAAGCAGCAGCAAATCAGTCAGGTAATATTGTGCCAATAATTAAAAGCAGGGCAGAACAGAAAATATCAGAATTAGAAGTGGTTGAGTGGATATTAAAAGCATAGAAGACACTCCCCTTCCCTTCCTCAGCCTGCTCAAGAAAGCATGTACCATGCCCTTCTTGAAAGCCCCAGAGGAGGAATTGAACACAGTAAATGAACACTATCCAGCAGCCTCCTCTCCCAGAATTAGGCAGAATCGACAGAGATTCTTTCCTATGTAAAAGCATCCATATGCCTTTTCTAAATTTAAGGTTTGATCACTTCTTTGTTCCTCAATCTTTTTCCTACACCTACAGGACCTTAGGGAAGTGCAGACTGACTTAGCCAAGGTACTCTGGAGCTGGGCTGAGTGCCAGCAGAGATGCAGGGGGTGTGAGCACAGAGCCATTGCCCAGTCACACCATCAGCTTTTGCTGACCCTGCACTGCTGCTCAGCTCCTCCAGATGTGCCAGTGCAGATTACAGGGGTCAATTGTGCAGGGCTCTGCTGCTCAGCCCAGGTATTAATGTTCCTGAGATTGATCAGTTGGAAAAAGAACGAAGCACTACAGGAAAACACTTTTTTCCTATCATTCTTCTCTCCAGATATAAACAATCAGTAGTCCCTTGTACAGCTCCACGCTCTTACTGAGCACGTAGGACATCCTGACCTTTTTCATGTCTGCTCTGAGATGCAAGTCAGAAACAACATCAACCCAAAAGATGTTATTGCAGCTGTCTCAGTTCTGAGGAACCATTCCTTGAAGCCACTTTTTGGCTTCAGTTTCTAAATGAAATTTTATTGATCAGCTTTAGTTGTCGAACTTTCTGATCTTCTATCCTACATAAACAGATGGTGGTAGTATAATTTTCAGATGAAATGGAGATGAATTATCATAGGAGATTTTCTGAGATCTTTCCAGATATTGCATTGTCCTTGGTAATGGAAGAGACTCATTTGACCAACTTTGAAAACTGGGATACTTCAGGTACAGGACATACAGGAGGCTGCTGCACATGAGCACTCAAATGATTCCTAGTAGTTTCCAGAAATGCAGGTCTCTGTGTCTAGGAAGTATTACCATTTCACAGACACAACTAACACATGAGTTTTCCATTAGGAATTACATGAAAAAAAAGATAAAAAATAAGCCAATTATGTCAGTTATGACATGCAGAAAAAAACCCCTCAGACCACTGGTTAGAAAGTGGGAAGCAACAGGCTGTCCTCTACAGGACAGGAAAAAAAAATTATATAACTTGTGAATAATCTGAATTGCAGTTATTGCATCTGCAAGCAAAACCTTCTAGTGTTCAAAAATCCTTCTGTCCCCAGGGCCTTCTGAAAACCCTTGTGCATCCTCAAGGGAAAAATCTCTACCCTAAATGTGGTTTTGGGACATGCCTCGGTTACCAATCATTGGCACAGATGATCCTATAACAAGTACTAAAGTTTTATCTAAGAGATTTCTGTTTTTACTGATACATTCCCCAGAATATTCAAGTTGCTTTTTCTAATTTGGAGCAATTAGGGTACAAGGCTACATATGTTTTTCCTTTTCCTCTGGCATCTAGACGTAGGAGAACTCCAGTGGATAATGACTTTATTATAAATAACCATACAATGATGATAGCAGGTATCATCTGTAACCAGGATTTGTTAAAACTCACTGAGCAGAAACCTTCCAAGGTGGCTGCAGGAGATGCCTGCTGAATACAGGGTTCTTTCTACACTTAAACAGATGTTCATCCTGCTTATTCATTTTAATCTGCTAAAAGTATCTTAGCTAGAAACATCTTAAGAACAATTTTATCAGCTTAACTGTACAGTAAGGAATAGAACCTGGGACACGATTAGAGCACAAAGAATTATAAAAGCCTTGAATACATGCCACATACAAATTGACATTAAGCCAACCCAAAAAATAACCATTTTTCTTTTCAGAGGGATGCATCTTCATAGAATTGCAACATGCAAGTTAATGGCTCTTATAAATCTCCAGTAAGAACATAAAAAACATAATGAAACTTAATGAGACTTAACTATGATGTAAATCTTAATTCATCTTACTCCAACCAGTGATTTTCGGGGATTTTTATGGCAGTATTTTTAAAGCTGTTTTCTAATGAACAAGAGATTTTCCCTCACAGTGTCTCTTTAGGTTGCCTCATGAAATAAGTTGTCCAGCAGGGAAACACCCCTTGCAGTCCAGAATTCTGTCACAAATGGAAGCAGAAAGCTGCTTTGATTTACCTTCTTACATTCAGCTGTCTTGCCCCCCATTTAATGCAGAAACTATTAAGAAGATTAGATAAATAGATTCAATTTGCTATGTGCCAATCAATATTACAGAGTCAGTGTGGGTTTTGTGTTCATAAATAGAAAACAGCACAAGTTAATTGCAAAACCACATATCACAAATGACTACAAATCTGCTTTAAGTATCTCCATTTTTCTTTATTTCACAATGGCTTTAGTAACCTTCACACTCATCTCACTGAACCATAAACCCTGATTAGGGGCACTAAATGACTGGAATGTTCCTGGGAGCTGATTACATGCATTTTGCTTATGGCTTATCAAGTCTTATCTACTGATAAGGTCTCCCTCATCTCCCTTCTTCAGAATACCAGCTGTGGGATGTGGGGAATATTCCACTGGTTTTATCAAAGACAGAAGTGAACTGAATCTTCACTGGTACAATTCTCTGTGGTCTAAGGAAACAGTTCTTTGCCAGTTTACCCACCCTGACGCTAGATTCTACTGATGGATATTTATATGGGTTTAAACATGACACACTTGTTTCAGGATCTTTTAAAAAAATATTTTTCATGGCCTTAAATATGTAGCTTTGAACTGGACTTTTCCACAGAGGAAATACTTTGGTTATCATCACCAAAGCCAACAACCAGCCTCCAAACAAAACAAAACTAAACCCCAACAAAGGCACCCCTGCCTCTCCAAGCCTTCCATCCCCAAAAAAACTCCTGTAAAATCAAACCAAGCAAAAAAAGCTCAAGTCATTAAGCTAAATAATTCAATTCTATGCAGCATAAAGACGTAGAAATTAAATAGCTGGCACAAAAGATTGATCTTCCCAGCTGTACAGTTTTCCATGAAGAAACTGTCCTAGATCAACAACTATTTCCCAGGAGGGCAGAGGGAACAGAAAGAGGACAACAGGTGCACTTTATAGCTTTAAATTTCTTGCACAGCTGATGGAACTGACTCTCCACTGCATCAGTGTTCAGACAGGAATTCAAAGTAGATCAGATCAGAATAAAAAACTGGCAAGCACTTAGTCCTTGTTCATTGTTTTGGGGATTTCTTATATGAATTCAGTGACAAATGGAAGCGAACCAAGGGTTTCCCATTTCTGTATCACGGTACACTAAGAAAGAGCCTTCAGCTAA
This sequence comes from Cettia cetti, assembly GCA_013401135.1. Classification (NCBI taxonomy): domain Eukaryota; kingdom Metazoa; phylum Chordata; class Aves; order Passeriformes; family Sylviidae; genus Cettia; species Cettia cetti. The sequence goes on from VZUI01082832.1 coordinate 126,927, forward strand.
GGGTGGGAAAAGATTCTTTACAATGAAATCTTACCATGCCCAGCTCTACAAAACAGTTACAAAACAAACTTGCAAAAATGTATGGATGTCTCAGGAATGAGATCTGCCTTTCCAGATCCTCTATCTACATCACTTTTGGAAATAACAACCCATGGAAATAAAATACTTTTTCATATATTTATTTGTAAATAAGATTTCTATATGTAATTTTATAGAGTTTTTTTAGGAGTTTCTAATAACCACAATGCCTCCTAACACATGAAAACCCAATTTAAATCATCTGGCTTCATTTTGCCCCTGCTAACAGAAGTCTTAAGCAGATGATAATTCATATCTGATTTAAGTAATGATGCTAACAACCACAAAAGACCTGACTGCTCTTACTATAGGCTAATGACTTGCCTGCATTATATTGACTATTCGCATTACTTGGAGATAAACATTTAAAAGCCTCTATGATTAGAGGTTCAAAGCCTGTTTTGAATATTACAATGCCATGGATGCTATATTTTTATGAGTTAGTTGTACAAACACCAAGAACTGACAAACCAGACCAATCAGAAAATGAGTGATTTTGTTGGTGCTTGCAGAGTGATTATTCTGTATCTTGTATCCAGATAATTGAGTCCTTTTTGTTACATGCAATTTATTGTTCTTTTGTCTCATTTGTCCTGAAACATAAATATTTTGTGTATTTTAATGTAATAAGCCTAATACAGATAGCAAAGCAATTTAGGATTATAGGTACTTAACAGTTAATCATTCCTTATTAGGTCATTCTTCATTATAGTTCTATTTTTAAAGAGGCATAAAGAAATTAAAAGAAAAATAATATAAAAATTAGTAATTTTTTTCATCTGCACCATAGTTTTGAAACTAAAAATCTTCTCTCTGATATTTTCATAGAGTTAATTTTTACCAAAAAAAAAAATCACCAGATCATTATGGCAGTGCCAGAAGGAAGGAGGAGATAGAAGATGGATCACTGTTGGTGTGAAACCCTTGGATATGGATATCAAAATGACATTTACAGAAAAGAGGTGGGTATTTAAAGGAACTGTGTTGGCAAAGCTGGCCCAGCACAAACCAGAGCCACTCAGACACACCAACCCCAGTGGCACCAACTGCAGTGACATGGGTGACTTTGAAGGCTTTTAACAAGATTTTTCAGAAATCATTCAGCCACAAATGCTTGGGCAGTGAACTAACCCTGAACCATCTTTTCATTAATATAATCTTCCTCTCATCTTTCAACACAGAAACACTTCTATGTTCTAAAATGACTGTCCAAATACCACAATGAGAACAATTCCTCTCAGGATGAAGGGAGTCCTACTACATTTCACTGTGAAACACAGCAATATTCCTGTTCTGCTGCTGTCTGCAGGACACTCCCTGGCAGGGATAATGGATCTGTACTGAAAGCACCGAACTCAGCAATTCAGAATGGCAGTAAGGAAACCAACAAACTGCTGTTGGCCCTCCTGGGGAAGATATTCCAGCACTGTTTGTGGTAATAGGAAGAAAGGAAAGGGGAGATGAAATCATTAGTTCTACAAGCTTTAATTAAATGTATTTTAGATTAATTTTTTAGGCCTTAAAGAATGAGTCCTGAAGATATTCTTGGGAGGGCAGTGGCTACAGTCTGGAAAGCAATACACTCAAGTCCTCATTTTACAAGCAAAGATATCTAGGAGAGAGAAAATTTATCTTCAATTGCCAACTCCTATGAATGTTTACTGTAATTACAAAGATGATTTCTGGCCATCTCTTCCAACAGCCCCAGAAGGATCCTAACTTTCTGTGGTTCCCATTATAATTCAGTCATGCTTCCTTTCACCACTGCCTACAGAGGCAATTTTGTGGGTAGGAACTCAGAGAAATGCAGACACACAGGGTAAGTCAAGATGACAGGAAGATGAAGGGATGAGAAGAACATAGGATTGAGAGAAATTAAAAGAAAAAGAGAAGTTGAAGCTTAAATTTTTAAAACATGTACCAAGGAAAGCATAGTAGAAGTGATTCTTTTTTTTCTTAGGCTTATATTGTTTGAATGCTTATGACTTACAAGCCTTCAACATTGCAGGAACTCATAAGGCACAAGATTTTCTGGACTTGGATGGGATAGAAATAGTTCCAGGAATCTCATCATAACATGAAGAAGAAATTAAGTTATTGCATCATATACATACTATAGACTTTAGAAGATTTAAAGTCTGTACAGTTTTTAACTGTCTATTTCAGTGTTCATTGACATCTCTGTTAAAAATTCTGCTACTTAGCATTCAGGAATCGGTGCGCATTAAGCAAAAGCTGATGAGTAAAAATAATATTATTAATGTTTAGCAATCCCTCCTTTTTCAGCAATTAAATTACAAGCACGAGCATCCTTTGGTATCTAATTAAATTTCCTAAAATACTTTTCCTCCTGGTGTAATTTAGATATTTCCTAGAATATTTAAAAGCTGCTGGAATTGTTTAAGTGAACATGCTATTCAACAATTGATTGACACGGGAAAGCTGGGGAAAGCACTCTGTTTACTTTACACAGATTCCAACACTAGTGACTTATTTTACTGATAATAAATAGCTTATATGATTCTCTAGCTTGTAAAAATTACACTAACTTATGATTTTCTGAACACACTATAGTAAGCAGTGTATTCTCGCAGTACATAAGGGGAAGCTTTGTCTGAGGTCCCTGTACCTGCCAGTAGATTACTGACATTCATTTGCATTTATTTGTCCTGGTTTCTGTGGCCACAAGTGTAATATTGATATACTCCCACACAGGCATGCATGAAAAGCCTGGCTTTGTGAGTGTGTTTACATTTTAACCTTATTAAGATGGGCCTGTTAAGACCTACTGCTTTTTTCTTCACTCCACTCCCACCCATCCCACATGGCCCCTGTTGGTTAAAACTGAACTACTTCAATCCAGCCTACCCACCACACATAGTTAGGGGAAGCAGCCAGACAGGCCTCAAACAGGTCTTTACATCCTTTAATTTCTTGCAAATTTTAAACCACAAGCTCTGTGGGACAGGGACAGGTATTTACCATGTTTTCCTCAGAGCTAGCTGAGGCTTTTGACGCCATGGCAATATTTGACCACAAACTACGTCAGTCAGCAGCACAGTCCTCTTGACTCCTCGGTCAAAGCTGGGGATTCCAAGCCTGCAATTAATATGCTTCCAAAAGCAAAAAATGGCACATCTTAGACTCATTCATATTTCCTACATCATGAGCAGTAGTAATGTAGGGCATTTTTTTTGCCTGCCTCTTTTTATTTCCCTTTCCTCAATCCCTTGTAGAATAACAGAAATTAAAACCTAGAATTTCACTTACAAGATTCCTTATTCTTTTATTTGTCTTGTGAGACTTACTGCATCTACACAATTCCCCTAGTAGATTAAGAAGCCTCAGAAGCTATTGCTCAGATTAAGCACTAGTTCTTACCATAATCTTCTTATTCTCAATGTTTCCATCTTCTGCTCTATCCACATGATTAAACAATAAGGATATTATATCTTTCAGTACATCTGTCTGTTCAGGTCCCATCACTCAGCCTATATCTGACATAGTCCATTGCAATGAGGCTTGGTATCTGTCCTTCATAGACAGTGCATTTAGTCCAATTTTCAAGCATTCTAGAAAATTGTCTTATTCAGCAATGTCTAGGTTATTTCATATGCTGCCATTTTCTGCCATCTTGCAGTACAAAAGGTCTTTAATGAGCTACCAGGCAGGGCCATTACTTAAATTACAAGTGATGCTATGTGGGTCTAAACAGAATATCCTGCCTTAAAAAATTGAATCAATCTTCTTCTGAAGTGTAATGTGACCATTAATTTTAACACGATTTGCTGCCTTGGGAAATAAGCATGATCCCACTCACAAGCTTTCAACAGTTTCCAAAAAAAGCTGGACTGATGGAACATTATTACAAATTCTACTGAAAGACAGTTCAGCACCTTAAATAATAAAGAAAATATAATACCCTAAGTGTGATGCATTTCTGTTTTCCTCCTTTCTGGCTGGATTCTCAGCAGATCAGACAGTTAAATACAGACTAAAGAGACATACTGAGGAAACATTTAAATATCAAATGTCTCAGTAAGCTAGGAAGAATATTTGTGTTTCTCTTGGAACATATTTATCTGACAATAAAGACTTCTTTCCTATTATTAGCTACTAATTGAGGGTATTTTGTATTGTTGGGGTTCATTAAAATATTAAAACAAACATGAGCTATTAGGATGGGCCAGAGTCCTAAAACTTGCAGCAACTAAAATAACATTCTTCTGGTCAAAATATTCCAAGTTCAGGCTCTGTCCTCCAGAATGTGGAGAGTTATTTTGGACTGATGATTGAGATTAGGTTCCCAATAAATAAAAGCCTGACCTTTTGATGAGGGCACCCAAATATATTTGTTACAGCAAATAAAACTCCAGCAAGAAGTATTTGCCTACAACCCATTGTTCTGTAGGCTCTGAAAAGGCTTCATGGCCCCACTGCTGTCAGTGACTGAGGAAAGCCAGGAGCTGGGCAGCACCTTGCAAGAGAGGCAATGGAAGGGACTGGGACAGCGGGAGAAAAACCCAGAACAGGAGAAAAAAAAACCAAAAAAAACAAAACAAAACAAAACAAAACAAAAAAACCAGACCTCAATTCTTGGGTTTGATCTGTTGGACACTATTAGTTAAGTACTTTACTAAATCAGCTGAGTATTACCCAAAGTGGAAACAGCAACTTCCGTTATCAAGTGTGGTGCCAGGACAGTCCATAAACATTCCTGAAAATAGGAATGTTATAGCAATGAACCCTAACCAGAAAATACTAGAGCTACAACCAGAGTTCCTGTTTTGGGAAGGGGGAAGGAAAGTATTATTTACATGTGAGACATTTGGAGGTGAGCAGGAGGGGATGTAGCATCTGGGCTTTTGCTCCATGGTTATTAATACCTAAGAAATAGAATCCTAGGTCACATTTAGAGCACCTAAGCAAATTGCAACAATGAAACTTCACCTCTTGTCAACTCTGCAGGGACAAAAAGATCTAAAAAAAACAATTATCTCATTAGAAAAGCCAAGAAAATAAGCCTTAAGCAGCTGCTCATTATCTCACAGAAAACACTAACATTCCAGACTTCCTTGAAACAATATACAAAAATAAATAGACAAACAAAAAAAAAAATTAAAGCTTTTGCAACACACCAGCCAAACAATACAAGCATTCATGTCAGTCATATTCCTTACATTTTGCATATCAGTTTCTTGAGTATCACATTTCTTCCTGTGTCAGATAAGGTATGAAGAAACATCCTTTATTTCCATCTAAACTTCTCATCACTTAAACCAAAGGCTTGAACGTGCTTTTCCTTTCGAAGTCTGCTTCCTGCTTGCTTTTCTAGAAGCAGGGTAGCAGCTGCTGCTTGGCCTTTTATCTCAGGCACTTTGAAAGAGTACAAAAATGCAATAAAAGTCCTGAATTAACCAGAATTCTCTTCTAGTGACATCTTTTAACTCTGCACATAGTCTTTTCTGAGTCTTGCAAAGTCTGTGGTACTTTCATCTTCCATCCAGCATGTCTTAAATACTACTGGAGCAGAAGCTGAGCTTCACTTTTTCAAGAAAAACCCTGACTAAAGACTGCAGCCAAACACCAAGAACAATTGGGAAGAACAAACAGTAGAAGCCCTGGGAAACCAGTACCTATGGAGACCAGACCAAAGCAGAGCTGAATTTCTTTAGTTAGAACAGATTATGAAAAGTGAGGAAATTCTATTGTGATAAATAAAAACAAGGGCAGTGTTTTGGGAAAAGGACATAATGCAAAACTAAAGAGAGGCACAGCCACTTCTTCAGGATTCCCAAACCATGAATCCCACACAGAAGTCTACAAGCCCACTGGTGGGATGGTGTCTCCCAGTTGCTCCAGGCACAGGGCTCCTCACAGCACACAGTCCCCACTGTTACCACTGCAGATCACTGTCCCTCACCCCATCCCACCCCAGGCAGCCCCTCATTCCTGCTCCTGTCGATCCCAGGCACAGCCTGTGGCACAGACCTCTGAGAGCTTGTGGAATTGGGGACTGAGAGAAGGGGCGATTGGCACCACGTTAAAGGAGCACCCTAACAGGACAGCTCTTGGGAGTCAATCAACCTCTTCCCAGAGGCAGCTAAACAAGAGCCTTTCTAGACAACTGCTGGACTAAGAAATTGCTCTGATTTGCTCCAGGATTTGAGCTACAGAGATGGCAGAAGGACGTCCAGCTACAAAAGAGCACTGACCTAAGATATGTAGGAGAGCTAACCTTCCATATTATCTGCAAATATTACCTCTGTGGGAAGGAAGTCATTCCAAGAAATTACAAACGGCTTTTACAGACTGAAAGGTGCCCAGGGTCACTTTCCTCCAGTTACTCACAGCACAGAGATTTTATCAAATTCTAGTGCATTGGCTTCCAGCATTTATAAGATTAAAGCACAGTCATTTGGCTTCTTGCTGAGGAAATATGTTGTTAGGCTAAGACCTGATGTTAGAGATCATGTCATGTATGCAAATGATGGTGCATAATCATTAATATGCAAATTAGAACACAAAATCAGATTAATCCCAAAGCCTAAAATCTCCAGCTATCATGACCTACAGGCTTAAATTGTGCATGTACAACTGCTTGTTCATCAGTGTGACTTTGGCTTGCTTCATGATTAAATGCAAATCAGCCACATACACAATTTTTCTATGTAACTAGATGCTATCTAGGTTAAAACTGAAATATTTATTGTAAAGACTTACTCTTCTAAATACTTCTCAAAGACTACTCAAACATTTTCAGGTTTGCTTGTTTATTCCAGCTACTTCAGGCAGGTGTTCAAGAGCACCAGCTTTCCTTTTTAACCCCTTATTAAATGGAATTAGTTGCCAATGCATCTAGTCCATTTGTTTAGGTTTTGATTGATTTTTTAAGAGTTACACAGCAAAAAACTCCTGAGGTCTGATCAGCTGCATGGGGACAGCAAGTATACAAAAAAACCTTTAGCAACCAATTATAAATCAAAAACATCTTTCAAAACACAACCTGAAAATCTTCACCACACTGGATACACTCATACAGCTAATGGATAACTGAGCTATGATAGTCTGCATTAATTAAGCAGCTTCAAACTTGTGAACTTTTATAGTTAATTCCAGAAACTGCAGTCTATGCTGATGGATCCTTTGAAAAAAAGGGACTGAGAGATAGAGTCACTCCCATCAAAAGCAATTATCAGTTACACTTTGCACCAAATTATATCAAACTATAATCTTCATAATTTCAGGGTTAGGAAAAATTAATTTTGTTTTGACTGGAATGACAAAATTTTAATTTCTATATGATAACTGAATCCTGCAGAGCGCTAATAGTCAAACTAGCTTGGATTTACCATATATGTTTCCAGCTACATAAGGCTTGACTGTGTGTGATTGAAAGATTCTAAAATAATCATGGATTTATTCGTCTTTTCATAGATGTTGATTCAAGTATGAAACAAACTGTCACCATGCCATTTATTTTAGTAAGGAGCTTCCTGTGTTCTAAGGTGCCATATATTGCTGATATGGCTGCAAGTAAGGCAGCTACATTTATACCCTCTTCAGATCTGTGTTAAATGAACAGCCAGTCAGAGTAATACTTTACATTCCTTAAACACCTTTAAGAAAATTATGGTCAGATGTTTAAAAGACAACATTGCATTCAGAAATTGTAAATATAAGCCTAGGAAAAAATCTAAGCCTGACATTTTTCATCTCTGAAGAATTCTTTGCTTGTTTGAATTCTGCAATTCAGTCTTTTTGCTATATTTTAGACACTTAAAAATCTGTAGCCAGATCTTGGTCAATGGGTCACAGAGTGGTCATAGTTCTCCCCAACAAGGACATCACTAGAAAAATTGTAATGGCAAATTAGATAGTTATTCATTCACAACCTATGATAATTTAGGAATGAGTTTGATTAAAAATATTGATACTTAAGTTTTCACACTTGTACATGCTTGTTAGCAACTCCTGACAACACGTTCACAGTTACAGACAGATGCTCTGAAATCTGAGGTAACTACTGAAAATCAGAAATTTGGAGAAACCTAACACCAACTAAATATAAAAGTATTATCTTGCCATTCCTATGTTAGCCCAGAGTAAAGGTCTGAAGAGGAAATATGTTCAAATCAGTATTCCCCCAGAAAGTAACATTCAATTTAGGTTTTCTGCCTGAATATTTTACATTTCCAGAATGAAACACATTACAGGAATCTGAAAGGGGGGGGGTGGCAACACACAACACAGACAGGCAAGACTGAAAAAGACGTAATTATAATGAAGCCAAGGGGCCCATCCTTTCCCATACCACAGAGAATAATGAACAGCCAACAACTCAGCAATCTTTTTTGTTTTGAATGTTTTGCTTGAGGGACTTGGTAAAATTCAAATTAGAGGATCTGGGCTAAATCCTTTGCTAATATTAATTTATAGGAACACTGAAAGAGATGGATTTTATCTGAAAGGACGCAGACTGCATTAGAGAGCACTAGATCCAGATGTTTACATCATAGCCCTCTTGCCATAGGGCTGGCTGACAGATAAGAGACAATTACAGACTCCTAGTCTAAAGACTGGAGAGTCCAAGTCAGCTATTAGACACCACCAGAGTTTCAGAGGTTGAGTTGGAGATCTATTTTGATTGTATTCTTCCCAAAGCCATTTTCCCTTTTAAAAGAAATATCACATCACATTGTCAATTTCTGCTCCCTCCCTAGATTTCTCCCCACTTAAAAGGGCAAAGCTCTTGACCCCAGCTACGGCAGAACTCCTCCTCTCCCTGCAATAAAACTCCCTGATCTCTAAATATGCCAATACAAGCAGATAAACACGTCAAAACAGGCACAATCTTCCCCATAAAAAGGATGGACAAAAGCCTGCTGACTGGATGTACACCACAATAATCATCCAGATTTGTCTAGGAAGAATACAGGATTGACTTCCTATAACCTATGGTTTCAGCAGGGGCTTATTAAACATGTTTAGCCCACATTGGCGAATATTTGAAACTGATGCAGGTTGCTGCAGCCCCAACAAAAGAACAGATGGCTGTGAAAGCTGCTGTTCATACACCAGAGATCTCATATGTATGCAAATTTGCATTGCAGTATATACTGAGTCTGTTCCCTCTCTCTCTTCCCCTCCACCTTCTTACCTCAATGTACAATTAAAATATCAAAAACTCCTGCTTTGTTCCTCTTGCCAGCAGCAGGAGTGAGCACTGAACACGTGACCCTTCCAGCCACCTCATTCCTAACATCGTCTCCAAAAGGGAAATCTAGACCATAAGATACAATCCATGTGTGCCTCGAGTTTTTCTTTCATTGTGTCCCAGCAGGTAATTTTAAATTGGGTTCTTAATGGAAAAATAAAGAGAAAACAATTAAAAAAAAAATTCTGGCCAGATTTATTAAGCTAGAATAGTAATTTTTAGTTCTAGCATTAACACACAGGCATATTAGAATTTTTTTTACTCTTTAAATCCGTGAGCCATCACTAACATTAACTATTAAAGTGAAAATAATGTAAGTTCACATTTAGTTCTGTGTCATGTTTTAGAAGAAAGTGAGAAAGGAGCGTATTTCTTGTGTACCATTACAATGCAGTGAACACTGACTTAGTTACTATTGTGTCCCACACAAAGATGGCTTCATAGCATTTATTGACATGGTTTTAAGCTCCCACACAAACATAACCAACTTGAAGCACAAGCAAATATTGACTTCATCTGCAGCCCAATAGCTGTTCTGGTGATTACTCAGGCATTCTGGCAGAGGTTCCAACCACCAATAAAGGCAACGGAAACTTTTACAAGCAGGACATAAGTAAACTATTTGTCACATTATCAACACTACTTATGTTATCATACTTCAGAAATGTTAAAGGGTTCAAAAAATATTTGATGCAGGGCCTTAACTTGTTTGGGCTTACCAAATAAAAAGAAAAATATTGTTCTTATTTCTGTGAGAGAGGGAGGAGAAGGGAGAAGACAGAGGAGGCATTACTGTTATTCTTGGCTCTGGGTCAGACGGGTCTGGTTTATTCTGCTGAGTAAAAAAAGAATGGAAAACTACCTGAAGCTGAACAAAATAACACTAACATAGATTTTGACTACTTTTTATCTGATTCTCTGGCAAAAAAAAAAAGGCACACATTCCATTATTTTGGCAACAGGGAAAATATGATGAAAAAGAACTGTTTGCACGAAACAGTATGCAACCATTTCCCTTTTGAAATGAGCCCAACTGAAAAGAAGTACCAACTAAAAGGTTAAATTCTTCATTAAAATAAGAATGATCAGTACAGCCAAAAGCAGATGCTTAAAATTAGACTGGTGAATCCATACTCAGCCACATAAATTAGATCCTGGGGATTTATGCAATTAGCCATATGAAGAAACATTTCTAATTCTCATCTCAGAGTCCACAAGCAAAAGAAACGATATGTCAAATAATATTCACACACCTTTATCTGTGATTATTTGGAATTAAGTATTCATGTTTAGTGTAATATATTATTTAGTGTAATGTATATTATTATACAAGATGGCAAAATTTAAAATCAAAATATACTTGAAGACTTTGCCCTCTGTTAGTTATATGTATAATTCATCACCTTTTCAAATGGATTCAACAAATTTCTTAAAATCTCTAGTGAAAATGCATTAATCCAATAAAGGTGTATTACAACCTCATACACCACTTAGTGATATCAATTTCTGCTCACACAAGCATGCATGCAGGATGCATATAAAGAGAGAAATATAAAATAAAGAAACCAAGCAGCCTAATTTTGAGATAGTTCCTAGAAGAACTATCTTGGAAAACACTAGTAAAACAGGCAAGCTTCAATTACACTGTGAGATCAAGGCTGGACAATCCTGTACCAAAACCTCAAAATTCTCAAAATATCAATATGGTTGGAGTGATTAATGTGTGTTAAAATTCATCCAGGTTTCAGAATTAAGGTATTTAAACCCCAAATTTTACACCTTGCCCATAGAGAGTATGCACAGATGAGTTTCCAGCCTGCAGCCAACTGCCTGTGAGATAACAGAGATAGGAAAGGAGGAGAGAAACAAAAGTTCAGTTGGGATGAGCAGTTTGCTGAAGGAAGATTTGCCAAAGTAAGCATAACAACATATAATAGCATAAACTTTGAAACTTTTTAGGAGCAATCCATTGCTGGTTCCCATAGTTATAAACCAGCACTACTCTTGCATATTCCTTGACAGGAAGAAGTTGCTCAGCTCTGTACAAATCAGAAGTCCTTGTTCTGCAGGTCAACACTAAAAGGTGCCAGCTCTTTTGCTCTGCTGCTATGAAGCCGTTAGTACTTAAATGCTCTGCAAAAACAAAATTACAAATCTCTGACCTGGCAGGATTAGGGTGACAGTGCATGTAAAGCAAAGATATAGATGAGAAAGAATAATGCTTCAAGAACAAAAAACTCCAGAGATTATGCAGAGACTGAAAGTCTTTCATAATACATCCAATGAAAATGAAGTATAATATCACAAGATGATGTGGATAAAATTAGTTTATATAAAGCTTTACATGAACAGAAAAATAAAGGTTTTTTTATAAAGTAGTGTTTAATCATTGCTGTCTTTGATAAAGAAAAAATCATATGCAATGAAACTTACACTAAGTTCTTCACTTAAAGAAATTCTAGGGCACTAGAATTATTACTAAAAGAATTAATTAGAAATTAATTAATTAATCCTATTAATTAATAGGATTAAAGAGACAGTGTTAAGGCAAACAAAGTTGGGACCTCCAACGATAAAACCAAGTGATACTGAGGCAGTCACAGCTATTACTGTCTGTGTGTCCCACCCAGCAGATGCTCTGGCACACAGTGCCAGCACAGCTCCACAGTGAGGGTGCTGTGCCTGCACTCAGAGCTTGTGCTGCCTGCAGCCCCACTGACAGGGTCTGACCTCTCATCCCTATATCTCCTGTACTATGGTGCTTCACGCCCTTTAATTTTTGTCTCCCAAACATCCAAATTACAAAACACAAAGTTGAATTCAGCCTTGGCAAAACAGGTGTGAGTGCAAGGACATCAGAGAAATATCTCAGTTATGCCAAGGCCACAGGAAAAACTTTATTAACCATATGGCAAAGGAGGAGAGCAATTACAAAGAAAATTCCCCAATAACTCGTCCATATTTTGCTTGGTTTTTAAAGTGCAATTCTGTGACAAAGACATTATCTCAGACAGAATCATATACATGATGGCCATGGATAAAGTAAACAAGGGCTTAAGAATTTGAAAGCAAGCAGAAGAAATATTTAGGTTTCTAAATTGCCCTCCAGAACGAAATGTTTGGTTTTCTGCACAACTAGAGTGACTTCAAAGCTCACATTGGAGAAGTGAAGGGGAGGGGAAGACTCTGTGCTCTCTCACCCCAGTCATAAAACAGAAAATACAAATAAAGGTTTGTGACTTTTGCATCTGCAGACAAGCAGATATTGTACTCCATCAATGCTCATCCAGAACGTCACAGAGAAGAGCTACCATTTAGAGCTTCTAAGAAACAGCTCCTTTTTATGGCTTCCAACTGCTCTGCCACAGTGTAATTAGTCTCAGTGCAGCATAATCAAACGCACTGATGACTTGGTGACCCAGTCATATTGACAGGGCCCAGGTAATGAGGGTAAATACCAATGTAATCTTGTTAAGCAATATGGTTTTTAACTTCAATCCCACCCATATTGTAGGGATTTAAAGAGATTGCAATAAACTTGCTGAAGCCAGCACTAGGAATGAAAAATGTAGACAGTAAGGGTTTTTTCCTCTCTTCCATACCAAAAGAGTTATTTGCTCTCTTTTGTCTCATTTTAATTGCCATCAGTGCAGTGTTTTACAGGAAAACAGAGCACCATAGAACAAGCCCTCAAGTAAACTGGCTACCTATGTTACCCATGCCCTTCTTGTAGGTGACAATTCCCATTGATTTTCTTAAAATTTCCAACAGCTACTGTCAAGGAGAAGTGCTTTCCACCAGCCCTTGCAAGCCTCTAAATAAAACAGACTCAAAAACCTGTTGCTGTGCTTAGGCATACACCAGAGCATTCCCTGGAGCAGCACATGCTAGGGTTATTATTCAGGAGAGGAACAAGGGAGACACTACCCCTACTCCCAAACAGCAATTTTAGAACAGTAAAACTCAAAGGTAGATCAACTCCAATGGAAAGTCAAATTTCCAAACTTCACCAGTCAAAAGCAATCAGGTATTTTTTATGTTAAGCATTCTATGGAGCTATTCATTTAAAACAACTGAAAAACACAATTACTGGAGATGCCAAGTATGCCAAGCAAGAAACACCTACAAGTGTAGTCCTAAGAGCACCTCTTCCAGTGGCAGTGCCAATTTGAGCAGTGCCTCTCTGCCCTCTTATTATCCCCTTAATTGTGCCATTAAAGAAATTAACCTGCACGGATTCACTGTGCAGCCACATGAACGAAGCATCATCAAGGGCCATGATGACTCCCCAGTGCTGCCAGCACAGAGAAGGGAAATGCTCAAACCAGCAGTGGCACTGATGGAAATTCAAGTGAGTGTATGGCATAACTGCAAGCGAGTCAAAGCACCATTCCATGGGGATATTTAAGGCACTCCCACTCAGACTAGAATGTGTTGTCGAAGAAAGTGTAGAAAGTTCTGAAACCTCTGTAAAGTAAGATTTGGTTCTTCTGTTTTGACTGGGTGGGGGGGGGGGGGGGGGG
>VZUI01082835.1:0-18279 GCA_013401135.1 Cettia cetti
AACCATTACCTGTGAGGGGCCCTGCTCTCCTGGAGATGGCTGAACACCTGCCTGCCCATGGGAAGCAGGGAGTTAATTCCTTGATTTGATTTGGTTATGGGCACAGCTTTTGCTTTCCATATTAAACTGCCTTTATCTCCACCCATGAGTATTCCAGCTTTTACTCTTCTCATTTTCTCCCCAATCCCTCTGGTGGGCCATGAGCTTGACTGATGGCTGGGGTTAAACCATGACATCCCTCTGGTGTTAGAGCCATGTGCTAGTCCTGGTGTTGGAGAATCTCTATTATCTTTGCATTCAGAGCAACCTGTGATCTTAAACATCTTCAGGCTCTTTCACACATGTAAAAATGACTGTTCTGAAAATCATATTTGTATTTATATTTATGCTCTTTAAAATTCCTAGAAGTTCTATATCTCCTCACATATTTAGATTTATTGAGTTTCTGATACCAGGTTACAAAATAGAGTCCATGTGTTGGACTGCAGTTAATGAAGATTTTCAGTCATCTAGGGAATAGTGCCTGACCTCTGTGTGACAATTCAAAATACCTGGAGCTCCCAAGAGTCCTTTCCTCTACTTGGTACCGGATTGAGGTGTCTGAAGTGGTCTGATACATCTCTAAGTTCTATAAGCACCTTTGTTTCAGCAACAGAATCCCATTCCTAGAGTGGGATACACCTCCCTGAGTTCAGGTGTTAGTGATGTCAACATCCAGGTTAAAGCTTGTAGCCTGTACAGTGGAGACTCATTGGATAGTCAGTGACATTTAGAGCATGATTCAATGGACAAAATGTCAACACCAGTTACAAAAATCAGCTGACCATGGTCTAAACGTCTTTGATTACTGTGGGAGTCCATTGTGAGTTGTACATAGGGACATATTTGGGTAAGGTATGTGTATCCCACCCTGTATAGAATGAGACATTGTATTTCAATATAGGTTTAAGACTCTTAGTCCTTTTTTTTCCTCTCTCTCTTTCCACCTGCCCCTCCCACTCCTCAGTGCTGGAAGCCATAGATGAAGAGATGGTTACCCACTTCTTTAGGCTCATAAATGAATCCACCCTTGTGCCTGTGGACTGCAGGACTCTGTTCTTTGTGAACCAAATGTGTGTGTCACAGGAAAGAGGCAAGGAAGGAGAGGACACAGTTAATATGTTCAGCCCACTGATATAGAACTCTTCTTTGAACTTCATACTTGCTGTTGAATACCCAATTTAAAAAGAATTGTAGTGACAAGATGACCAGGCCATTTCCACATGCTCTGATTATTACCTTTACAAGTGAGAAGAAAGGCACATTGATAAGAGGTTTCATATTACAGTTAAGAAACTTATTTTTGTCTTTATTGTTTTTCTCTGGCTTTCCCACTTTTTTTTTTTTTTTTTGCAATTATTTTGATTAAATTTACCACATGATCTTTTTTTTTCCTTGAAAACCTAATAGCAGGTCTAAAAATAATCACAGCTCATAAGGCAAAGAATTGTTGTAGAGTTTACTGGTTTCTTTTTTTTCCCCTTAAAAGTTATAGTTGTAGGACTTTAAATACTACATAAACCACCAAAATTACTCTGAAAGAGTAAAGAAAATGCTGCCCTAAATTAGAAATTTACATCTATTCTCGCCTCTATGTGCTGATCCATTTTTAAAGCACTTGCAAGATTTGTTGTTACTTTTAGGCTAGGAAATAGACTCCCATTCTCTTATGAAAGGAGATATTGTATTCCTACTGCTTGACAAAAGCAAGAGAAAAGGAATTCAGTTCTGTCACAAAAGAAATAATAAAAATAATTTCTTCTTGGTGAAACTGCAAGCTCAGTTCATTTCCTTACATTGATAGAAGTGGTCACTTCCTCCTTCTTTTTTTCTTTCTGAAATATTTTCTTTTGTTTAATCCTGCTGTTGTGAGTTAGTTCTATTAGATCCTTATCTGTCTTTGTAATGTGAATATCAGCTCTTCTCAGGGCTCACATCTATAAGGATGTGTCCATAAAGCCAGTTTTGTCTTGTTTTGTTTTTTTAAAAAAGACATTTTATTCATTTAGTGCATTTATTATGGTTTTTCCTGATGGTTCTGCTGCAAGATAGCTGAGACCCTCCAGTGAGCATCATTTCTCAGTGAAAGGTGCAGTACATTTTCCTCATTAGCTATGTGATATTTATGAAAAATACAAGTTGGTGCCGCAGACATTAGAAAAGCCCAGGTAAAAGGTCACAATGGAGCAGGAGGAAGGCTGTATGTTCAGACTGAACATCTTTACACTTTGGACTTTAACAAATTAAAGTCAGATGCATACAATGAGGCACCTACAAATAGCTGAAGATCTTTGTGTTCTGGCCAGTCCTGGTAATTTGTTACAGGAAGCACAGGTGGGGGGGCATTCTTGAAGAGACTTTAAAGAGGGACTTAAAAGAGGGATGGACCTTAGAGATTATTCCTGAGTTGTAGGTTAGGCTTAAAGAATCTTGTTGAAAAGCACATAAGGGATGCTATAAAAGAGTTGTGTGAATGGGAGAGACCTGGGAAGAGGGAGGTCATGAAAATGTACAAGGGCAAGTGCAACTATTTTTGTACAGATAAAGATGCAGAGGTAACCTCCATCTGATGTCAGTGACTCACAGAGGAATCATGAAGGGACTCAAGAAAATAGGTGTAGTGCCTATAAAAAGCTAATAGCATATCAGAGTACAGATTTAAGAGTGGGGCAGCAATCAGGAGGCCAGGGGTGAAATCTAGATAACATTCTTTCTGCATTGCACATGGAAAGGACAGCTTGGATAAGAGGCCAAAGCAACCCATTTTGTGGCAGCTACATTTAGCTGTTAGCAAGGGGAGAAGCACCACAAAGATTGGTGGAAGAGACATGCCAAGAGTTAAGTGTGTTTGCAGGCTCTAGTCAAAAGTAGTAGAGTAAAATAATGGACAGTGCAGAGGCTGAGCTTCTGAGGACTTCACAGAAGTGAGAAGATAGAAAAAAAAATTGTAGAATCCAAGAAATTAAAAGAATAAATGCATGAGCAGGCAGAAAAGGGGAAGAAGGAAACTGGGTTTACAGGATATCTATTCAGAGAGAGCAGAAAAACTCTGATTTTAAGGAATAATGGGCCTGACTGTGTGAAGTGTCTGAGGGGTCATGGCAGATGAGTAGAAAATAGACTCTAGGGTTTATTATGACTAAGAGCTCTGAAGTCCTGGAACAGCAGAGCAGAAAGGAGGAGCCATGGACAACCATAAATGGTCCAGAAACTAGAAAGAGCTCAACGCCTCCTGTAAACACAAATAGATCTGCCTACCACAAATTTTATTTATCCTGTGGAGTCTTAAAGCACAAGAATGGTATTTCAAAAACAGTATTTCATGACTGAGAAAAGCATCAGTGTGGGTTTTTTCCTGAGAATAGAGCCAGACTCCCCGTCACTTACAGGAAATATCTCAAGGTCATTTACAGCACTCAGAGACAGGGCACTTTCAGTCTCTCCCTGCCTTTTGACTTCAGCTCTTGTTTCAGTAACACCCTTTGTTGGTTTGGGTAATGGTAAGTGGCAGACTGGCCAGGAGCTGCTGCCTCCCCCCGTGCAGGGGACTCCTGTGCTCGGTCTAATTGCGTGTTGGGGGCTGCTGCGCTGTCCCTTGGAGTGAGCACAGATCAGAAGTCAATTGTCCATTCTAATCACATTTACCCAGAATATATGCTATGTGAAGTTTCAAGTGACTAGAATTAGCTTACACACAGCAAACATTTCAGGTCTAATCTGATCATTTTAAGTGAAAACTAGTGAGCTCTAACTGTAGGGAAGAAAAAGCCATGCAATAATCGATAAACCAGGAATGATCTGAGAGAGGGCACCAGTGTGTTTGATTAATCATCCTACCAGCTGGCCAGATTTATGACATGAAGCACATTAATCACATACTTTCAGAAAAAGATGGGGTTTATACTATACAAACATTACCCACTGCCTTTGCTGTGGTAATTTAATTTGTGAAGATTTCCTCTGAGACAGCAATGGGATACGCTACAGCTGAAATGTATACAAATATTCATAATTCTTTTCAAACAGCTATTGTATTAGTGCCTTCCTGGGTACCTTTTCTTGAAGTGGCTCTCTCTTGTGATTTGGCTGTACGTTCTGTTTCTCAATGCTTACACCTGAGTGAGAAGACGTAACGTGGACTCCACTAGAATTTAATTTCTCAACACAAATCTTGTTCTCATCACAATAATAAAACAAGCTTTGTTTCCAGATTGATTTTTTTCCTTTTGTTTGTTACCAGAATGTCTCCCTGTATGCAGTTTTTAGAAGCACTTTCACAGAGAGATTGATTTTTTCTTACATGAAGCCTCAGTTTTCGTGGTACCAACCTGTTCTCTCTTCTCTCATTACGCTGATACTCTCACTGAAGGGGAAAAGAAGGAAGGAAATGTCCTTTTCCAGTAAGATTTTTTAAATCCTTAAGTATGTACACATTATTAAAGGTCTTTTAGGTTTGTTGTTTTTTAGCAAAGATTTTACTTTTATGTGGATCAAGCTCAATATTTCACTTCCCAAAGAAAGGCCACAGCTGCCCTCTGCTAGAGAGTGTGTTCTAACAATTTAAGTCAAATTTACCTAGACACTATGCATTTTGCAAAAAGAGTGTTTCAACAAGCCTAATTACAACTTTTCAATAAACCTAAACAAAATTCTTAATCGGAATTGGAAAAAAAAGAAACCCCAAAAATCAAAAAACCCCAAAAATCTGCTGGAAAGAGTGTGGGTCTTTGTGTTCTAGTTCAGATAAGCAGAAGGTATATTTTTCTTAACTAAATAATGTAAATTAATGAATCAGAGAGAAGGATGAGGTAAGGAAATAGAAAAATTTTTTATTATCTCCATAAACATGTCCAGTTCTCCGAATTTCCCCTCCTTGGCCATTTTGGCTTGCTGTTAGTACACATTTATCTGTGTTATCCTGCCAGGAGGGAAGTTAACAAACCCTTTGCTCCTGAATGCATTGTGACAATCAAGAAAACCCCCAACTGATAAACCAAGCAAACAATAGGGATGCATCTCAGGCATTGGAGAAATCCTAGCAGACAGCATCCACTTGGGTCTTTGTGTTTTACTGCTCAAACATCCACATTACAAATAAAGCAAAGTATTGTCCTGGTGTGGTGGCAATACTGTGTTGGTACTGTGGTTGTGCCAGTGCAGTGGCTTTCTCACATGTAAAACTGGGGGATAAAGTTCCATTCTCAAAGTGTTTTCTTCCTGTTTTCTTTGCTTCACGTCTTCTACTTTTTTCAAACTGCTTTACATTTGTCAATAGCTTTTAAAAGTTGTTATTATTATTTATTGCTTCAATTTAAATCTAGATTTGATAAAAGGCCAAACTTGTACTAAGTGAGGAATAAACCATGGTCAGAAAATTCCATGGCCAAAAAGGAACATCTCCTAACAACAAGAGCAAGTCCATCTTCTACAGGGAAGGAGCTGAGATATAAGCAGATTAAGAGTTTCACCTAATATTGGAAAAAAACTCCTCTATGACAGCCAAAACTGAACAAAAGAGAGGAACTACCTATTTTTCCTTTCTGTATTGCCTGGAACAAGCTCATCCATTCTTTAGTCCCCTTAAATTACATTCCCATACATTTTTGTAATTTCTATGTTCTTGCCTGTTCACCTTCTCCTGTACCAATTCAAAATACTGCTGTAAAAATTAATTTCCTGTTGTGACCCTTCTGATTTTCCTCCCTATTTGAGCTTCCCCCACTCCATGGCATCAAGCGCACCTTCTGTCTTTACTTCCAACCTCTTTCACAGCCCAGACTTTGCCCATGCTTTAGCAACATGACAGTTCCCTCCTACCCAGCCCAGACATGAGCTGTCCAAGCCCACTTTTTTTATTTGGAATGTTTCCCTCTAAAAATTCCTGAATCCATTTCATTTCCCTCCTTCAAATCCTACCTCAAGTTCTTCTAGTGTGCATGACAAGCTCAGTGCTGCTGGGCTGCAGCTGTGCTGAGACCCGGGCCCGGTATAGATGCTCTGTCTCCTTCTGCTCTCCCATCTGTCTGCATCCCTTGCTTTCCTCTGGGAGCTCTTCCAGCACCGACCACAACTCTGTCTTCTGGTGGCAAAGCCTGTGGAACAAGAGGGAGGGAGATGGTTCATAAGAGTGGCACCTATTTCTAAAACACTAGAAATAGTAAATCCATGTCATAACACCAGCAATTAATTTGGTTAGTAACACCAGAACCAAAAGCATAAATCACTCTCACTGAACTTTAGTCCAAGCCAAGAACAGTGATAAAAACACCTAACATCTTTTATATTTTGCACATCCACGGATTCAGCCCTGTGCAGGTTCTTCCTTTTTGTGGCAGCATTGCAGTATTGGCCTGTGCTTGATATCACATCCTTTCTAACCTCCAAATGCTACTGCTGTTACAATCACTCATTTGAGGGATGATCTATTTGACTGCTGAATAGTTTAACAATAAGATAGCTTGTGGAGATAGAAGCCTGGCCAAAAGACTTCACTTCTGACGGCATCCTTTGCCAATAAGCATCAGCAAAAGCTCTCCTGACAGGGCAGATACATGCATGTTGCTCTCAGATTACAGTAAACCTGAAATTAACTTGCCAAATTCAGCACTGGAGCTCAAACTATCCACAAGGGTCAGTTCAATGGCAGTGGTGGCAGGGCACAACAGCACATAGGACCTGTCATTCTCTCATGAGTTGTTTCCACAAGTCAGGCATATAAAATCACTGACATTAATTTAATGAGTTAGTTTTCGGGAGATTAGTCTCACCATGAGTTGGATTATTCTGAACATATGGAGACCCAGTCTGGCTATGAAGTATGTAAAAGAATGGCAGAGATTTGGGAATGCTGACTTTTTGAGCTGAGTGAATCTTGTGTTAAATAATTTAACTCTTCATACCACTGTTGGAACTGGTTTGTTGCTGTCTGATTTTGAGGAGGTTTTTAAACTTTTTTTAACTTATAGCTATGCCACTCGCTGTAGAGAATTCCAGTTTAGGTCTGTAACAAAAAACAATGGAGTCCAGGGTTGTGTATATTTATGAAAAAATCAGCTTTATAACAATGGAACGCGGGAGAAGCCAGACCTTGGAACAAATGTAGACTAATGCTGAGGTTTAGTCATTTCTTCTAGCAATACAGGAGAATCTTGGGAACAGAAGACAGTGAACATGAGATTCTCTGAGGTCAGGGCTTACTGAACTAAAATTTCAGGGATAAAAATCTCAGTGACATTCAAGTGAGTAAGAAGCCTCACTTGTTGGTTATTTGGGGGTTCCTTGGGCTTTTTTTTGCTTTTTAAAAATTATTATTATTTTTATTGTGTGTGTAGTTGTTTGTTTGGTTATTTTTTCTGGTTCTTTTGTTATGATTCTTTCTTAGCATTTTAGAGCTCAGTCCATGGAAGGGACTAAAGGCCTAACTGCTGCATAATTGAAATCACAGAACAGCCTTTCAGTTGGTAACCAAATTCTGAAGGACCAGAAAATCTCATTTTTTGGTAGTAACATTGCCCAAGGTCATCCATCAGCTATCCATTGTGAATAATCAGTCTCTATCTCACCATTGTCCTTTGTTTAAATTCACAATAAAGACATTGTTATACCATCCACCCTCTTACCTGGGAGGCCCATCTGCTAAGACATTTTAGAGAATGAAGAGACGTGTACAGAACATTTTACCTTGTAGTCTATTGATTAGAATGGCAGACTTGGGAGATTCAGTGTCACCTCCACCCTCTACCTGAGATCTCTAACTTAGAAAAGAATCTGGACCACAACAGGAAGAAATTGTATTTGAAGGAAGTCTTTACAGTTTCCATATGTTCTGCTGGAGCTCATTCCCTTTTTAAGGAAATTTAAGTAATAGTTGAGGAGTAGTAGTAGTAGCAGTAGCTGTTAATTTCAGCAATCATTAGCATTCAGTTTCTTTCTCTTCCTGACTGGTGACTCAGCCTCTGTGTTTGCAGAATAGTTCTCATGAGTTTTATCTCTTGGTGGTCTAATAAATATTCAGGAATTTGACCAAAATGGAAAAGCTTAAATGGGAAAACTTTTAAACCCTTTTCTCCAGACTCCAGAGCCTGCTTCAGGTCCTTTCTCACAAATCATGGGATTTTATGGCAAACATGGGAATGAATGTCCACAGATGGAAGGGGCATTGAGGCTGGATCGTCTGTGAGACTGGGAATTGTTTAACCATGGAGAAGAAGAAGGTGACTCAGAATTTCTCAGGACAATCTGATTCAGGTGTGCAGTCCCTTAAAGCCTGGAGTTAATTGTGTGTTTAGTGCTGGTGGCATGGCTCACTCTAACCCTTTCCTTATGATTTTTGGTTGACTATGGGGGGGTGATGGGGAACAGGGCTCAATTCACGACTCTTTGGATCCTTTCAAACAATTGGCTCCCTGCCTGGTGAAAGCAATGTCAGTGCCAGATGCAATGTTAAAGCTGTCTCACTTTGGGCATATTTTCTTCAGTCTCACATTGTACAGTTTTGGATTAGTTCTACCTCTGTGTTAAATGGTTCAGTTGCTGAAGTCACACTTCACTTGCATTGAATTAATCCATGCTTTAAAGCTGGTAGTCATAAAATATATTTCA
The DNA here is from genome assembly GCA_013401135.1 of Cettia cetti. Lineage (NCBI taxonomy): Eukaryota > Metazoa > Chordata > Aves > Passeriformes > Sylviidae > Cettia > Cettia cetti. Next base: position 8,641 of record VZUI01082835.1, read on the forward strand.
CAGGCTTGCAAATAGATGCGGTTCATGTTCTTCAATGGGCCACGCTTTTTTGTTTTTTGACAAAGAATTTTCCCCTTTTTAAAAAGTGCTCAGGTATCACTTAGTTGTGGTACAAAACACATAGCTGACATCGCTGACTTTTCATCTTCCAGATTACTCAGTGTCTTTAAAATAAAACAAATGATCCTTAAACAATATGATTTCAACCAGCAGAAAGTTTGGAAATTAGTTCAAGAGCTCAGGTGGGACAAGATAAAAAGTTTTTAAGATAAAATATTATCTCTTCTAACTTCTTAGTCCCTGAATCTACAGAAAACTGATATTACTCAGCCTTACTCCTGACCACATTATTAAATCAAAAGGGGATTTAATATATTTTATTTAACACAAGGAAAGTTATTTCAAAAGAGGGGAAAGGATAAGTCTTCTGCAGGCTCACCACAGGCTTACATTACAACCCATTATTTCTATTTCAGAATAGATCATAATTAATCACAGGTATTGTTCAGGTGTTCTAAAATCTCACCATTTTCAGTGATTTTGCAAGGCTTGAAAGAGGTTTCCTGCTCTCTGTTCAGTTGTACCAGCAAAAGTACCTGTTACCTGAAAGAGGAAGCTGTTAGACCCTTCTCTGCTGTTTGTCAGGATAGTTCAATTGATGTTCTACCTAGAACCCTGCAGGACCTCAGCTGCTGCAGTGGATAGACCTTCGTTAAGCCTTAAGTGACTTAACAAGCTGTGCTAATGAAACGGGGGTTTAATGAGGTGCTTTTAGCTAAGTTCAATGTATTTTTCCTCTTCATCTCAGCTCTACAATTCCAGAATTTTATACAATATAGCTTAAAAAATACCTTCATTTTTCAACTAGAATGACCCTTGATATCTTGTTAATAGTTGAATGTATAATATTCAGCTATTCCAATCAGCTTCAACTGTGGCTGTTGCCTTTCTCTAAGCAGGAGCTACTTGCCAGGCTAAGGATCATGATACTGGACTGAAGGCCTTTTAGCCTAATTCGTGGTAGTTCACAAGTCCTTTGCTCTCAAATTAGATTTAAAATTATACCTTTGATAAGTGATATGTCTCATCTTTCACAGTGCCATGTTGTAGCATTTAGGGAGCTGTGTCACTTTTTAAATGACTAATATTAAAATCAAGCTCTTTGATTCCAGAAATCAGCATGTTTACTTACCAGCTCCTCTGTTTGATCCAGATTCACATAGTCATTAGCAGAGATAATGACAAATTGCCCCGTGTGACTGGGATGTGAGCTGAAGCCTCAAATAATGCAGAAGTAGTACACAGATCACCCAGCATAACTCCCTTACTTGAAAGCTACTCTAATTTTATAAAGCAAGTTGTCAAATCGATGTCTCTGCTGTCAAACAAAAACATATTTTTAAAGGAATGCCTCAAAAATCCATAGAGGAAATGTGAGTCCAGCATGACATTTGTTTGATTTCATTCCTCAGGCAATGCCGTAAAAATTGATCAAACCACATTTAATGGAGAAATCATTGAAGTCTAATTCAACCAACTCTAGAAATATTTATGAAGAACAGTTTAAAACCACTGATATGATACAGGATGGTTCTTGTTGTAGTATTATTAATAGCTAGGAAGATGCAGTTTCAACATAGAATTTCTACAAGAACTCTGTGATACATTTTCAGCAGCTTTTGTACAATAAATTGTTATTAAAGCAGCACAACCTTCCAAATTGCTGTTAGCTAAAGATGGGCTTTGTATGACTTGATATTTATCCATTTTGACCTTTAATGCCTTTTACAGTAATCGTTGATCCAATAAAAATCTACTTTATCAGTCTTGTCCTGGTAGAGATATGACTGCAATCTTTTGCTAGTCAGCCCTATGGCAGTCCGCTACTTAAAGTCCTGATTTTGTTTAACTCGTTCTTCCCCATGCAGAATCACAGAACAGTTTGTGTTGAAGGGACCTTGAAGATCATCTCATGCCAACTCCCTGCCATGGTCAGAGACACCTTCCACTATCCCAGGTTGCTCCAAGTCCCATCCAACTTGGCCTTGAACACTTCCAGGGGTGGGACAGCCACAGCTTTCCTGGGCAACCTGCGCCAGGGTGTCACCACCCTCACAGTAAAATATTTTTTCCTAATGTCTAATCTAAACCTATTCTCTTTCTGTTTAAAGCCTTTCCCCCTTGTCCTGTTACTACGGGATGTAAATAGTCTCTCTCCGTATATTGGCCCTCCCTGGTCTCTGATAAATTGCACTGAATGATCTGCATGTAAATGCCCAACAGTAATAATTTGCTGATAAAGAATGATTCCCATTTTCTAATACTACAGGTCTGTATGAAATCTTTGCAACAAGGATGCAAGCATATTAGTCAGTATGGGGGGTTCTAATAAAGGCAGTAGTAATTTTATCTTGTTGAAAGGCCTCCTTGGAGCTCCTAATGTGTTTCAATTACTCTTTTTTCCTTCTCCTCCCTCCATTAAAAAAAATTATGCATCATTGCAGAAAAAATAAAAAACTACAAACCCTAAACAAGTGAAGCTGTCTATTTCTCTAAAGGACTGTCATCCTTGAGGGCACCTGCCAGAACTGAGGTTCAGCAGAGCATCTCTTGAAGGCAGAGAATGCTCTGTAATTTGACACAGGCTGCAACTCCTTCAGAATGAACTGGACCAACACAATGCACTTTTCTTCTTCACAGCTGTGATAGCCCATGAGGCTGGTGGGGAAGGTTGTTAAAGGGAGAGCCTTTTTCATACCTAAGCAGTGTCAGCAAATGCTCACAGGAGAGAGGAAGACTTGTTCTTAATCCAAGGACCACAGATAAGAGAGAATTATGTACACTGAAGCCTATATACATGCACGCACAGAGACAAAATAAAAATAATAAATACAGTCTGGAATAATATAGTCTTGATAAATAAATTCTGGATTCCCAGATTCTCTGATGAGTCTTCATGTTCTTAGCAGACTCAAAACACCAGCTTATCTGAAAGACAAGTGATATTACTTGAAAAAAAAATCTAAAATTTAGCATTTTAAACTTTATGGTTGGTTCTCTTGTCTCTGGCTCTACACAGTCAGGTAAACCCCTTGGTACTGGGTGAGAAAAAATGCCTGTTAATTGGTAGGAATTTTACATATATAATGATTTTTCATTTTGATTTTTTCAAAGTTCAAAGTTTCTCCATCCAAATTTCTCTCAGTGGCCAGGGATGCCACACATCCAAGTGTGCAGAATTGCACATTGACTTGCTTGGGACTGCACACAGCAGCTCTTATTGCTCTCTTGAGGTAAATCCCAGCTGTGAAAGGACTTCAGAGTCCTCTGGAAAACCTGCAGCCTGGTTCTGTAATGCTGGGTCCTAGAATATTCCAGATGTCCTGATCTTATTGCCTTTATGTTAAGAGAAAAAGAATTAGGAACAAGACACCAAAACTTGCAGAGTGGTTCGTCAGTTCTTCTTTTTGGGGTCACAGAGATGCAATGGTATGGTCCAAGACCCAGAACCATGTTGGGAAGTGAGAATATAATGAGAGAAAACATGTGTAGGTTGAATTAAGACTTTGAGACTAAAGGAATTCCCTTTCCATGGGATATCCAGAGCTGAAATCACTTTAAAAACAGGGTTGATAAACTCTGTGAGGAGAGTAGAAAACTAAGAGCAGAATGTAAAAGGACATTTGCTCACCAAAGGATCACAGAGTGATGACAAATTGGGGACATGTAGCTGCCATGTGTGACATTGCAGGGAGAATTTTTTTTTCTTAGCCTTTCTATGCATGTGCTGTTATTCAAACTTAGATCTTTGTCCCTAGAATCACTATCTGCTGTCCTCACTCTCTAAAAATTCTTCTTCTCTTATTGGGAAACGTACCCATGGGAAGGGAATCAGGAATCAGGGAATGTGAAGTGGAGTTTTTTGGCCATGTGTCATGGTGAGGGCTCCAAGCAATAATCTGTGAAGTTTACATCAAACCCTCTTATATCTCAGGCTGGCACTTTCTGTCACCAAGAACTCTTGTGTATAAAAATATGCATAAACCCCACATTTATTTAATTGGGATAATTTGAAGGAAACCTCTGGTCCATAGAAGTAGGTCATGCAGGATTTATCCACCTTGTGTTGACTGCTGTTTTCAGTGTAACTGGATGATTTGTGCCTTTGGCAAGAGTTTCTCAGAATCTTTTTAATGCTGAAAATCACATTAATGTGTGAAGGGCTGAGCAGACAGATTTACCTGTTGCTTGCCCAGGAATATGTGAGAAAAAGAGTAGCTTTGCACCTCTCTAATATGAAGGATTTTGAGAAGAAACTTCTCCCAGGAATCGGATGCAGTCACCTTCCAACTGATCCTGCTGTAAATATTGGAGACATCTGTGAGTTTTTCTGTAGAACTGTGAAACAGTCAGGGGTGAATTAATGGACTGAATTAAATGTTGTCATGACTTGTAAAGTCTGTTTACTTAGGCTGTAATTATAATCTTCCTGGAAAGATAGGAGCTGCGAGGTGGTTTCATGGGCCCTGTCTGGGGCAGCAGCAGGCTCGGGAGGGAGTGGGAGGGATGCTGGGATCCTGGCAATGCCAACGCCGTGGTGGCTCCTGCACTGAGGGGAAATTCTCCTTGAGCACAGCCAGTAGTGCATCTCGCTGAAGCATGAAGATTTGCAGCTCTTCAGATGTTAGTGCTGATGAACAGAGAATAGAACCAGCAATTTGCTGGAAAATTGAGGTTTCGGTGAGAGAGAGATAAAATAATTCACAGATGCTTGTTGAATTTCATACTTTTTTTTTTTTTTTTTTTTGTGTACTACACTGTAAAATGCTGCTTTGTTTTCCTTCCATACTTTTTCTAGCAATAATGATTTAAGGAGATAAGCAGTAAAATCTCATAAAGAATAAATCTTTTGTTTTACCAACTAGTACATCTAGAAAAAAAAACATTGTGCAGCACATAAGAACTGGTATATATAAAGTTTTAAATTTAAAGAAAATTATTTTTTATACTACTTTTGTTTTTTCCAGGACCCAAGAGGATCACATTTCTTTTTCATTTGACTCAAATTACTTTTTACAATTATTAAATTCAACATCAAACCATAAATAAATATACTTCATCTAGCTCAATACCTACTGTTTGAGCTACATGTTATTAATTCATAAATCTCTGAAAACTGGATTTTAAGACTACTTATTTCTAAATTTGCAGTGAATTTTGTTAACTGTTGTAGCCAAATAAAAAAGAGAATTAAAAAACCCCTATACAGATATGTTACCATCTGAAAAAAAATGATATGCCAAGATAAGAAAAAAGATTTATTTTATATAAATTTCGTTAAATGAACTCTAAAAATTTTTATTTTTTCCACAAATGACAATTCTCCCCCACACTCTATTTTTCCATATCAGATGAGTAAAACATTTGTTTATTCACTACAGAGGAATACTTCTGGTTCTGCTCATTAGTTTCTGGTCTCAAGTAATTTAGATCTGTGCAGTTCCATGCTAAGCAAATTGGGTGGTTTCATGTCATATTTCTGCAGGAATTTTCAAGATTTTTTTTCCCTTAATTTTCCAAGGTAAAGTTTTGAAAAATGTCCTAAGCTACTTTTTCCAGCTAAACCTACTAACCCTGGATCATCAGCCCATTAATTTTGGATTTTTTCTTGAGCTTTTTTGTTATTTTTATGTTATCTATAAGAGAAATCAAATCAAGAAACTTTGTTCCAACAGTCCAAATTCAGTTGCCTCCATACAGGTGAACTGAATCTCCACTTTTTTTTTGTGAACTAAGAAAACTGTTTGATGATAAGGCTAAGTCAAATTAGAAAATATTTAATCAAATCTAAGTTGATTATACAGTCTGGAATGGTCTATTTAAAGTTACAAGCTTCATAATTTAGAAATTGATCAGTGATACTAAAATTAGGATGTCTATGTTATGACATTTTTCACTAGCTGTAACATTTCCCTCTCTCTTCCTGGATTCCCTTCAGTTTGTTTGAAGCATCATGCCCTGGGAAACAATGGGAAATGAGAGCTGAACCTGCTTTACAGTCAAGAGTGATGTGACCACTGAAGTCAGGGCACTGAAGCCTGAATGCCAAATTTTTGCCAAGCAAAGTAAAACTGGATAACTGCTTACATAAACTGCTTACATAAGCATCTGTCCCAAATCAGCACAAATGTGTTAATGGCACTGAATAATAATATATTTCAGTTTAATTTTATTAAAATGGGGACCAATTATGAGCTAAGGACATGTAATCAGACACCAGCTTTCTGGATCAGTAGATTTTAGGGACAGTGACTCAAACTGTGACATTGGTACAGCTTTTCTTACCTACAACTCAAGAATTCAGCCTCTGATCATTTTTATGTTTCCTACCCTGGAGCTGTGCACCTGCATCTGTACAAACTCTTTATGGTTCAGTGAAGGGATAGTGAGGTTTGGAAGCAGTAATTTGTCATACAAGCATTCTCTAAATGTTTGTCTAGAAGAACATTGGAATAATTCTTAAGGCCTTTAGCAATGTAGACACAAACTGAAATGGAGAGAACACATTGTCCTGCTGCTTTATGTTCACTGGTAAAGCCTCAAACCCTTAGAATTTCCTCAGTTTCCTTAGTTTTCTATGAGGTGAGGACATTAATGGTTCTTATATAGCCTAAATAAAATATTTCTAATCATTGGCAATGCATTGTTAACTGGAAATTAGAGAAAAAAACTTCTGTTTGTGGGAGCAGTAGAGGATGCTGCTTTTGTGGTCCTTTCCCATGAAGGGAAAGAGAAAGACAAGAAAGTCACAGGCTTTGGGAGAAGGGCTGAAAAAATGTGTAGATGATTGAATCAACGAGAGATCATGAATTAAAAAAAACACGTTGGGAATCTCCTCCCCTCCTTGAGTTTTGAACACATAGTACATTGAGCCCAGACATGGAGAGGCAAGGAAAGGCTTCAGTTTCCAAATAAAAACTACTAGCTATGAAAGAAGCACAAACCTGGACTGCAGCCCAAGGCAATTCCCTGCTAGAGTCATTGGAAGAGGTTTGGTGGGGTTACAGAGAGCATCTGAACTGCTGCAATGTCTGGGGCCAGTCTGCAAGCCCAAAGGACTCCCAGACTTTAGTTGTTTTAGGGATAGGTCAGCAGCTGACCAGCTGAGGGGAAAATCCAAAGAAATGTAGGAAGACACTGAACTCTAAGGGGTGAATCCTCTACAACTCATGAATCTGTGACAGAATATCATTTAGAGATGCAAAGTGGAGAAAGGGAGAATATCAGGAATGGTTGGTAACCCACACTGAGAGCATGAACTTCTAAAAATTTGGCCAATAATATACAATTTTAAAATTTTGTCCAGGATTATTACTCCTCCTGTATACACTGCATTTCCATCTGGGTGAAACATTTATCATATGCCCAAATTATGAATGCATTTTACATTAAAAATATGTAATATCCTTAAAAAACAAAGGAGAATTTCAGGCAAGAAATCCAAGGTCTCCAAGAGGTGACCTCTGTAGAACAGCTATTCTGGGCAGATCTCTGCAGGCACTTGTTTCCTCTGTACCTATCAATGTGTAAAACAGCAATCTCAGTCCAACTACCTGGAGGCAGGACCACTGGTACAAACTCTTCTTCTGAATAGAGGTGACTGCTCCATCCCATTATTTTTGTTTATAGACAGCTCAAGGCTCACATGAATATTGTTTGTTGGGTGTTTACAGCTGAGGTTTAGTATGTGGCTAAATATAGTCTAATAGTTCCTTCATCCCCACTCTGCATCATGACATGGCAAGGCTTTTGAAGAGTAAGTAGGCCATCCAAAACAAAAGCAGAAAATTAAATTCAGCATCCTTAATGTGTGGTGTTTTCCAAAGCTTCTGTTACTTTCATGACATCTTGCCAGAGCTATTTATGTCTGTGGGGAGTTGGGAAAAAGAACACATATTGTACAGAGAACAGAGTGTTAAATTTATGCAAAGTGAAGAAGAGTGCTATCTCAAAAAATATTTATTTCATAGTTTTTGCCTCGAGGATTGTGCTTTGTTACATCTTTAAGGAAAGCAGTGCTATATTAGCATCAGGTTTTAAATTCTTATAAATATTAAGAACAGGTTACATCTGGAACACTTATATAAAGCAGCACATCAAACTTATCACTTTGTGTATAAAGAAAGGAAACACCTTTACTGCACTACTGTCTATTCTTCAGCCAGACTTAAAAAGTAGAAACAAAAAATAGCTTAAAGGAAAGAGAGATGTTGAAAGGAAGCAGAAGAATGTTTCTTTCAGTATTTTTTTGTTTTTGCGTGAAATATAATTCTTTTGTAAGGGACCTTAAAAGTTACAGCAAAATTGTGGTAGTTCAGAGTGCAAAGAAAAATTGTCTGTATCTGCAGCAATAGGTTGCTGGTGTGCAAGCAGCTCCTGGCTCCTCTTGCATTTAAAATACTCCCTCACAAAGGGACTTTTGCAGAAGCATTTAAGGATGTCAAACAAAGAATTTCTATGTTAAAACCTTATATGTTAAAAAACAATCTTGTCTGCAAGGATATCTAATTACAATGCGTGTATCATTTTAGCAGTGGCATGGTTTGGTCTTAAGTAGCAACTCTCTGCTCTTCAGGAAGGTGTTTTTAAAGGGATCTCACAGCAACAGGCTGGCCTGAAGTGAAATACTCTCCCCCAGTCACCCCCGCAGCCGTATGGATGCCAATATCGTGAACTGATTACTAAAAGTGAGAGTTGGTAGGTGTCAGAGCAGAACAATTTTATTTTTATAGCTCTGATCATATGCATGTAGGCATAATTTAACAAGAAGCAGCCAAAACAATTTCAAAATTATTAGTTGTGTAAAGTTCAGGAGGTGGGGTGGGTTTTTTTTAACTTATTTTCAGGAGTTTTCATTCTCTCTTATGTTCCTTTGTACAGCTTACATAGTCAGATAAATGCTTCATGCATATTTCCTCTAGTTTCTTAAACAGAGGCAGAATTCTATGTTTAAATCAGTTTTCATTATAACTTTCTTATTATGAGACACTGAAGGTTGGATTCTGCCTCTCCAGGTGTCACTCATGTGCAAGCATCTTCAAAAGGATGCCAGGATCTAGCCTCTACCCTTAGAGGATGTTTCAAAATAATAAATACCAATGAATATAGATTTCCACTTGACTCAGGCCTACTCCAGTTCTTCCTCTGATAGTCACTTTTCTCTCAAAAGCAATATATTGAAGCAAAAATAAAATCCTTTCTCCTTGTCTTACTCTCTTAATGAAATAAAAATCATAGACCCTACATGTGCTTTTTCCAACAGAGAGTTCTCCATATTTTGTTCTTCAAAGCCAGTATGAGGGTTCCACGGCTTTCTTGTGAGTCTGGGCAGGTGCCTGGCTGAAAGATAACCATCAGCACAAATTTTAAGACTTTTGTTATGATTCGGTCTACTCAGAAACTCTCCAAATTTTCAAGCAGTTGTCATTTTGGTTTTGTACATGTACAAAGACTGTGAGGTGCTCAGCTGCCACACTGTACTGCTGGGATTTAGTTCATTGGACTACTTATTCTCTTTTTTTTTTTTTTTTTTTTTTTTTTTTTTTTTTTTTTTTTTTTTTTTTTTTTTTTTTTTTTTTT
>VZUI01082843.1:0-67792 GCA_013401135.1 Cettia cetti
CCCGCCGCCGCCGCCTCGGCCGCGCCCTCCTCGACGTCCTCGTCGTCCTCCTCCTCGGGCGGCGGCGGCTCGGCGGCGCTCCTGATGCGGCGGCCCCACAGCCGGCAGGGCGAACCCCGCTGCAGCTCCTGCGACGAGGGCAACGCCGCCAGCTCCCGCTGCCTCGACTGCCAGGAGCACCTGTGCGACAACTGCGTGCGGGCGCACCAGCGCGTCCGCCTCACCAAGGACCACTTCATCGAGCGCTTCGCCGCCGGCCCCGCCGCCGGCGGCCCCGCCGCGCCGCTCGCCCTCAGCCCGCCCTACCCCGCCTCGCCGTACAACATCCTCTCCGTCTTCCCCGACCGGGCCAGCTACTGCCAGCACCACGACGACGAGGTGAGCGCGGTGCGCGGCGCGGGAGGGAGGGAGGGAGGGAGGGAAGGGGCGGCTTCGCTCCCGCCCCTGGCCGGCGCCAGAGGGCCCCCGCCCGCATCGCTCGCTGCCGGGGGGCGGCTGGGGCCAGGGGCCAGGGCCGCCCCGCCGGTGCGGAGCGCGGGAGCCGCTGACAACCCGGGGGAGGGCGTGAGGCGAGGCGGCGGGGTCCCGGGCGCGCCCCGCTCCCACCGGGCGCTGCTCCGCGCCGCCGCCCAGGAGGAGCAGGAGGTGAGCCGGGGGGGGGCTCTCCGCGAGGTGCAGGGACGAGCTTTCCCCGGAGGCGGCCAGCGGAGCCCCGGTCTGCCCGTGAAGGGTTTGCAGCGGGGGCATTGGGGTGCTGCGGGCGCTGTGCCCCTCAGAGGAAGCTCGTCGGGCGCGTACCGAGGGGTGGCGGGGCCGTGGAAATGCAAGAGAAAAAAGTTTGGGCCCCCCCAGAGCCCCAGTGCTAAGTTAAACTGGTTTGTGGAGTCTGCTTTGCATAGCTGTGTTCTGCGTGTAACTCACTGGAGAAAGATAAACGAATAAATAGGGAAGGAAGATAACTGTGTTGAGAAAAGGACACCTTTTTGATTATTTAATTATAAATAAATAAAAGGTAGTGAAAAAGTTAGCAGAGATACTCACCCTTGCATATGCCAGTTATATCTACTGCTCTTGGTCAACATTTTGTCTGCTTCTGTGGTGGCAAACATTTACTGATGCAAAAACAGGAACTTGCTTTATGTGGTGTTAATTTAAAGCGCTTTGGCTTTGCAAGTTCTGATTCTGGTGGCCCTAAGTATTGTTTCATAGATCTTAAAAGAGGCAGTGGCTTCTTCAAAATGTATTTGAAAGTGTCTTAAGTTTCATTGGGATTGTTTCTTGCTGTGATAGTTTGAAACTTGCTTTTTCGTTTGAAGCTGGAAAATGGCGATCTGCCCCCTTTTGCTCTGGGGGTCAGCGCGGGGGGATTTTGCTGGAATTTTCCAGTAACCGGTGTTGAAAGTAGTTTCCTCTCAGGATGAAATTGGACAGCACAATAAGGGGCTTCAGGGGAAAACCTGCCTGAGGACAGGGGTAGTACAAGAGTTTCCTGTGGGATGCTTGCTTAACTGATACATGAAGGCGTTTAGCCTAGGGAAATGTGGTGATGCCATTGTCTTTAGTTTTCGGGGACACTTTTTCTATCTCATCTAATGTTGCTATAGATAGGAAATAATTCTAGAAAGGTCTGGCATTTTGTTTTCTTAAAGTTGTTAGTGGCAGAGGACAGACCATATGAATTCTGTGGAAAAAGAAAGACCTTAAAATGCCATTTGGGGGACATGAAGTGTGATTGAGGAACAATCAAGTTTTTAACAAAAAAAAAAAAAAGTAACCCAGAAACGTTGTGGTAACTGGGCTGCTTACAGCTTTTTGTGGTATCTCAGTATCTCCCCAAGAGTGGGCTTCCTAAAGCACTGGTGTGATACTGAATGCTAGACTGAGATGAGCCATGATGTTCTTAAGACGCTAGAAAAAGCCATCTTTCTGCATTCATTTTGGAGTATAACTTTGGTCTTGTGGTACAAGCTAGAAAGCTTCTAGGTTTTGTGTTCTCAGTAGGATGAAAGTTATTTTTGAAGTGTATAAAAAGTAACAATTGAGGGCTTTTGGCCATAGCATAGAATATCCAGCTTATAATGCAATGTATTCTTCATCACTTAGTAGAAGAGTAGCCGGGATAGGAGCTCCAAGGTGTTTTGTGGGCTTAAAAGCTTAAATTGCAAAGGGAACAAAGGTATTCTAACCTTGCTTAAGCTGGACGGCTTTTCTAAAAGTAACTTCTGAAAAAGCTTAATTTATTTTACATAAATAATTTTACTTTCAACAGTAAATGCTCTGAAAAGAGTACATCTCTTAAAGGATTTGGTTTGGGTGTTCCTGTGTCCTGTAGATCTAGAATTGGTTTTAAAACAAGTAAGTATTTTTAAGCCTTCAGTTCCTGTTGAGAAAAGGCTTTTATTCTACAAATTAATGATCTAGTACTGTTCTTGATTAGTGCGTTTTGGTGACTCCTTAATTTGGGTGTGCCTGATCAGTATTTGCAAGTATTTATTATTCACTCAAGGGAATTGTTTGGGAGAGACTGTTGGGAACAGTTTGTCCTGTAAACCTTTATCACTTTAGCTAAAAATATGGATGAGGTGAACGACTTTTTTTTTTTTTTTTCTCTTTTTTTTTTTTTTTCTGAGAAAGGATGGCTGCAAAACTGTGAGGGTTATTGCTTGTTTAAGAATGCTATTTACAGCCTCGTAAAAGGAGCGATAATAGAAAGGCAGCCTTCCAGGAGAATACTTAGTGCATCACTTAAGCACTTTGTTTGGCTAATAGTGTAAAAACAAACCTAAAATGCAAGGCAGGCATGGTAGACTGAAACCCTAATGTTAGTAGTTAAAAACTTTGGCTCTGCTAATATGTGAGAAAAGCTGGTGAGCAGGGTGTTCCCTCAGAGTAATTAATGCAGGTAAGATTTGGGCATAGATCTCATCTGCAACCTGCTGGAAGAGTAGCTCTCTTAAATACAGGGTTATCGTTCCCCAGGACACATCCTCCTTACCCTGTTATAAGGAGTCTGATCCCATCCCTGAGGGTTTTCTGCACAGAAGTTGCTGGCTACCTTTTGTGCCTCCTTGCCTAGAACATGATACTCTTGTCCTAATATTGCTACTCATTTGTTACCTTTCATCCTGTTTCTCTCTGGTCTTTCCACTCCTCCTTCTGGGAATCACTGTCCATTCCCCATAATTTTCCCTCATTCCTCCTCCGTTTTGCGACTCCCACGAATGAGAAGGGAAATAGCACCGTGGGTGGTTACTTACTGGGTGTTCCAAGTCTCAAAACAAGACTACACATACACATTTGCCAGACAAGATCACTGTAGTTGCTCATCCTCTTAATGCAGAAAAATGCAGATTTCAGCTCTTAACTGGGCTGTCTGGTGTAGTATCTTTTTAGTCGAGATGGTTCTGGTCTCAGTTGAGCTGTCGACTCCTGTTCTGTGCTATGAGTATGCAACAGTCTCTGAAACAGAAAATATTGACTGTTACAGCAGTGGCAAACATTAAAGAGAATGGAACTCTGAACACTGCTTTCAGGTGGCAGTGCCTGCAGATACTACAGTGATTCATGAAAGAAAGTGAATAAAACTGTTGTGGGGTGAGGGGGAAGCAAAAGCCACTTCTTTGTCATAGAGCTGCTGTTGAAATCCAGTCTGATTTACTACTGGGAACCTCACTGTCCGATGTAAAATGTTATCATGGCAGCAGAAGAAATGCTTAGAAATCTTACCCATAATTAAATCAAATATCCTACCTGATATGACAATGTGTTCTTGATTGTTTAATGTCTGACTGAAAGAACACCTCTTTTCTTTTCTTGGAATTATTCATAGGCTGTAAACTAAATCATGATCTTAGAAAATGTTGGAACAGCTGTAGGGCACTTGACTTGTATTGATAAACTATCTGGATTCAAGTGAGTTTGCAGAAAAGTGGAAAATGCCACAAGTTGCAAGTTAAATGATTGGGCTTTCGTTTATGCCAGAGCTCAGCTCCTTGTGTGTTTTAATATACCACTTCATGGTAACAGTGGTGGATGGTCAAAACACTTCAATAGCAGACTTCTAACACTTTCTAGGGCAAGTGTGGCATTGCCAAATTCAGTCAGCTGAATGGTGTGTGACCCTTCTAGTTCTCATATTGCTCTACAGATTCCAATTTAGAAGTGGTTCATGGACGACCAAAGCATACAAGACAAAAAGCTCCACAGCTCCCTCCATTGCAAGAAAGGGTTTTAGGGATCTTTTTCCCCTTGCCCTTAGACACACTCTTCCTTCCTTTTCCTTGCATCAGGTCTCTCTTTGGTCAGGTTCTTAACTGATTGGATTAATTTACAAACTCTTTAAGTTTTTGCCATATCAGTGAGTTGCAATGGTTCCTGGGGCCACTGGAGCATATAGACAATGCTTGCTAAAATCAGATTGCTATGTTAAATTCTAGGGTTGCATATATTTCTGGATTTCTTATCTTTTTATATTACAAACAAAATGCATTCCTTCTTATTGCTTTACAGATTGTGAAAGATGCAATTTTTGGAGGATTGTACATGTGTAGGGGAAAGCATTCACCTGCATAGCTGTCAGCTGAACTGAAAGTTACTTACCTGATATCTTGGCTAAATTTGCTGATTGAATTTGTGTCTAAGCTGCTCTAAGGTAGGGTAAAGCTGTGGTTTCACAATAGGGAGCAAGCTGTCTCAACATCTCATGGCTACTCAGAGAATAGGGGATCTCACTTCCTCCTCTGTTTGAGCCAGGCTTTGCTGTGTGCACTCGGGAGATGCCCCTGTGAGCCAGTTTAACTCACTTAACATGACAGAAAGCTTTTCCCCCTTTTGCTAGCAATGGTATAAGTTTATTTTAACTGCTAGCTGAACTGGTATGAGGAGAAAGGAGGTACAGAGTGGTTAGACAGGAATGGTAGGTTAAAGGTGGTTGCTTTTGTGTAATGGCTTTCCATACTGCCAAATGCTGAGCTTTGCTCCTTGGTGCTCCCAATGCCATCCACCCACAGATCTCTCCAAAGCTGTTGGCTGATTTAGAGGGAGGATGCCAGAGTTCCCAATTCTGCATCTCTTGCTCAAGGGTCACTTATATGCAGCTGCAGTGTGTGGTACAGGCTTTTGCTGTTTTTCTTTGTAATGATTAAGGGTTTTGCTGCCTAACAAAATGATTAAGAATTTTAGGAGTGCATCCTGAGGCAGTGATCTTAAAAAGTGATACTTTGTATTGCTGGTATTGTGACTGCTAGAACTTCATTTTAAAAGAAACTGTGCACATGAGCTAGAGAAATTCATGCTTCCAGTGTACATAAGAAACTGCATATTGTTCTTTGTACTCATGCAGCCTTCATTTGTCATACTTACTGTGTCTTTTCTCTTCTGATATCAAATGCACATACAGGTGCCCATCTGAAGACAGTGCTTCATATTAGGTTACTGATAGTTGTGTTTTCCTTTTTAACTTCTTCCTGATGAAGAAAGCAGGGTGATGAGTTATTTTGTTCATATGTGATTTATGGAAAGTGGATTTAACATCCTTAGGATGATAAGGGGTTGGAATAATCTTTTTTTCCACAAAATTTTTAACTTACAAATACTGTTGAGCTACCAGGTGTTAAACCTCTGGTATTACTCTGCCTTATCTTCCCTTTAGATGCCTCTTCCCCATCACATCTTTAGCTCCTGTCTCTTTCCCGCATGCAGAAGTCTTTTTTATTCAACTCTTTCTCTGTAGTAAGAGAACTAAAACTTTGGATTTTAAACAGATGGACAGAATCCAAACCCCCTGCTTTCCAGTGACTGGTGTTGAGATCCCCTCACCATTTTAGTGTAAATACAGCAAAGTTGTCAGGTTTTTCTCTTGGTGATATAATATTGTTACACTACTGGCTTAATTAAACATGACTTCAGACAATATCCAGTGAGTAAATATTGGAAGAAGCATAAATAAATGCCTTGGATGTTCAGGCAATTTTCATGGACAGATTTTACTTTGAGCATGTCTTTGAAAGCCCAAGAGTATTGTTGTGTGTAAGGGCATTAATGCATGCAGGCTGCAGCATAGACCTGAGGTTATAGTGACTTTTCTTTAGAACATACAACTGGAGACGTGCATACAGCAAATAGGCATGAAACTAGACTACTGTATACAAGTAAAATTTTTTTATTATGGTTTTGTTAGAACCAAAGCCTTGAAGTGTATCTTGTAACTGGGAGAGAAGGTCTACCTGAATTTTTGCTTCAATTTAGTGATGAAATCTTGCATCATGTGTAGCAGTTTCTCCTTTCAGCTAAATATTCAGAGGATGTAAACATACTTGCTATACCATGCTTCCTTAAAGGAAAACTACTTAGTTCCTCCGTTGTAAAATCAAGGAGGTATCATTCCTCTTTCAATACTGTCTTGACCCAGTCTCTTCCTTGTTTTCCTCCCATACTCCCTTCCTTCCTGCAAAGCTGTTGGTGTCTTTCCATCAGACAAAGAATCATGATGTGTTGAGAGCACGGATCTTAAGCTGCACGAACAATGCACTGAATGGAAGACTAATGTAACCACAGATAAGATTTCACAGAAGGGGTTTATTGTCTTCAGCTGTAATCCACTTTCAGTAGAGCAGTTACAAATAAAATCTTGGATCATAATTATATAGTACATAATTTCTACTAATGCTTTTAACCTATCATTCCAAGTCTTTAATTGAAATGTAGAAATACACTTGGATGGGAATGAGACTGGCTACTGCTTGGCAATCCAAAGTATTGGTTAGTGTAATGAATGGATGTCCCTGATCCTAAAATATATTAGGCATATTGACTTTGTTTCAGCTATTCTCCTCATGGGCTCCTTCCATGGCTCATTTTCTCCTTTCCCTGGCTGTGCTTGAAGGAGGGCTCTGTGGATGGGATGAGTTTGATCCTTCTAACAAATTAGGCTTGTGCATCCAAATCAAGTCAGAGAAATGGGCAAAAACATGTTAAGGAATCGGAGCAATACTGTGCCAACTTCTAACTTAAGTACAAAAACTTTTTTACTACGTTATGTCACCTCAGACTTTATTTTATCTTTCCTCTTTGCTCTACCCTCTTAAAGAAGAGGAATTGCGTGTGATTAAGACAGTAGTGTGCTTCCTGTCTTAAGTTCTTTTGATTCTCAGCTGCTTGTTTCTTTCTCTGCTATCAACCCTCAACAAAATAAATTCTTTTTGGTTATAGAGTCCATAGCTGCTAATCTTTTTTAGCAACTAAAAATGTTGGCCAGCTTTGAATGCTCTAGTTGTACACCATAGTATGGAAAGGAATAAAACCCGGTACCCACAGATGAGGCTCATGAATATATGTTCTGTGTTGTTCAGGCATCTCAGATATGTGTGCAATACTGACATAAGAATTAATTCATAGTTATGTGTTCAGCTCTAAGAAATAAAGGCTCCATTCCTGTTATTTCACTTGAGTGTGTAATATGCATTGCTAAAACCCCAGATGGTGAACTTGTTGGATAGGATGATGACTAGTTAGCAGTTTCCTTCATATGTGGTTGAAATATTTTTGAAGTGACTAAGACTTAAACTGGAAACTTCAAATGCTTATTGTTTTATGGTGCTGTATGCTTTGTGCTGTATGCCTCTGCACTGGTGCTGACTTGGAGAAAATGGATTACCTTCCAGCAGCAGGGAGGCGACCTGAGGCGAGCTCTAAACTTGTTGGACTGGCAATGGGTTCCAGTCACTTTTCAGAGCTGAGTACTTAAAATTCTGGGGATTGTGAGAATATGCCTTGAATGCTACAGAGAAAACGACCTCAACCGAAGAAACATGTGAATTGTCTTTAAACTAATTTCTGAAGTAGACAAATTAACCCAACCAAAGGCAACTGCTGTCACTCAGCAGCTATGTTTTACTCCTGTTTGTTACTACAGTATTATCTTTCCTAAGATCACACAAGGAATCACCAAGGCTGCTCTCACACCAGTGCTTTCCAGGGATGTGAGAATAGCAAATGCTTGCCCTTAAATCTGTGTTGTGGGGGAGAAGGGTGCCTTAGTGAGCTGAAGGTAATAGCTGAACATGAGTTGCATCACTTTCCCTCTAATTTTGGTAAGTCTCCACACATAACCAAAATATTTAAAGGTGTTCTGTGAAGTTTGCTAAACCTGATCTTTTTCAGTTGATTGCTTGTATTACATACTCATCCCATATATTTTGTGGATAGCCATATAAACTACCATTTACTACAAATGTTTCCTTTTGCTAGCTGTGGTACTGTGAATGTGCAGAACTATCAAATGCTACGTTTGGCTGGATTAAAAGGCTAGCAGAGACCTGAAACTTAGCAATCAAACTTGTGTTATTCTCAAGATGGTTGTGCTGAAGCTTGTTGCTGTAACTTCCCCATATCCATGTTGTCGTGGGTTTTGTGGATTCTGTTTGGATGTCTAGGTACTTGCTATCCAGAGTGGCTGGCATATGCTAAAAAACTGTTATACAGCCTTTTGTTCAGCTGCTCGTGGTTAACAAAAGGCAAACTACTATTTAGGGTAGAATGTTAGCTACCAAACTTCAAATCCTCTCCTTTACCCTCACCTTTCACTTCAGTGGTTCTTTTTACTCAGCTATTCACACTGTAAGACAGTTAAGTGTACAAAATAAAAGCCCCTAACCTTAAATATTGGGTGTGAGCAAAGCCTGAAAGCTGTCTATGTTATGGATGCCCTTAAGCTTTGCAATCCAACCTGGTTCTGCATCAGGGACTAGAGAAATGCTGCTCTCTTGCGTCGGGGTTGGTATGTGGGGCACCGGTGAGTGATCCACTGCTTGCCTGACAAGGTTTCTCATTGCTGATCTTCTGTAACCTTGAATAATGCCATGTCAGGCAATGGAGGGTGTAAGGAGAGCCATCAAGGTAGCTCCTGGGGTCTTGCTGCTGTGTCTTGCTGCGCTTTGGAAGTCAGCTGTATAGTTCCAGGATGTTTTAGTAAGTTCATGTATATGTGAGGCAGAGTGCATCTGTTACTTTGAGGAAAAGCTTTCTTAGAGCAGCATGCCTCCAAGGCTTCATTTTTTTTCCCCTTTAAAAGCAGTGCTGGTAAAGGGTTAAATTCCAGCCCCCTGCAGCACACCCCGCCCCCACCGCTATATATGGTGTGCCCAAAGGCACTGGAGATTTAATACATTGAAGTTGGAGCGTGAAGGGGGTCTGCAGCCTGCTAGACAAAGTCACTCAAATTTCAAGAATACTTGATCCATACAAGGATGTTACTTGAGAAAGGCATGGCTTCTCTGTTAAGAAACCAGTTGCCGAATGAGCTGGCTGAGTGTCCCAAACACAGCATTTGTGGCTACATGAGCAAATTGGAAACCAGATTTTCTTTAATTGATGACTGATCAGCAGGGCTAGCTAAAGTTGTTGTGAGAACCGAGCAGCCTCCCTTCAGAGAAGTGGTTATTTGTAAGGGAAAATGAAAATTGTTGCTTCTCTCACTGGAGTGCTTGCAAATAGTGGACACTATTGTGCAGATAATGATACAAAAGACTTTAGTTGCATTGACTGGATACTAGGCTGAAACACTGGAAAATAAAAAAATTCCTGGATAGTTACTGTGGAAGTACCTACGGTGTTGCAGTTGGGTCCCAATAGGATGTATTTAGTGTCAACTTCTGGTAAAGGCTTTTAAATGAATGGGCAAATATTGGATGGGAAGAAAGGAGGGACAGTTTATGGAAGAAAAAAAAGAAAAACAAAACCAAAATTATCACAATAAAAAAATTGGTGCTGGAAAGATCAGGCAGTGGTCTGGAGTGGATTCTAGCCTGAAAGATATGACAATCAACAGTAACAAAACATTAGGAAATTGGAAAGGATGAAGTACAAAAGAATTCCTAGAACATTGAGGTCCCAGTCTTTCTACTGCTGTTCTTGTATGTACTAAAATGGTAATGGGGGTAAGATTTAATACTCTACTTGCTTCTTCCCCTCTTGTACTTAATACAATTGTCAGTGAGGGGTGAATGTAATAATCCCTGCCTCCCCCAATATCATGAAAGCATTGATAAAATTAGAATTAAGAATTGGATTAGAGTTATTAATGGTGGCTGTTGACAGAGTTCCAAAAGGTAACTGCATGCCCTCTCTTAGTGTGAAGGTGCTGTCTTCTTTCTCTGTTCCAGATAACATGTATTTTAATTGGCAATATTCCATGGTGGCTCCTGCACTCTTTTAGCATTACTAATTTTTGAGGGCTCTGAGCCTGTTGCTAGATAACTAATGTATGGCCCCTTGGCTTTCTGTTGCTGAAGCATGGCTCCCTTACTTGAATTACCCTGTGTGGTAAAGGGTAGGATGGTTCATAGTGGGCAGTCTAAGCAGGCTGGGCTGAGTGGAAAGCAAGGCTGAAGTGTCTTGAGCTGACTTCTACTACATAGCTGGCAATTTGCTGGAGGGCTGTCCACTCCAAACTTCCAGCCACTCTTGAGATGTGCTTTTTCCATTTGTAGCACTTCCCAATGCATACAAAATTTGATAAAATTAATAAGTTTTAGACAATAGTGACTTGTCAAAACAAACACGACTTTATCTTCATGTTATTGCTTTTCTGGCAAAGGTGGAATTATCCCACCTTTGCATCTTGTCAAAAGTAGTTCATTACGTGCCTCTGAATCTGAACTGTTCCTCAGGAGCAGTTGTGTCAAGTCAGCCTAATTTCTTTCTCTCTTACCAAAACAAGTGGAAAGCCTCTAAGAATGTTCTTCTGAACTTCATGGGGTATATGTGGGCCCCTCATTCCAAGTGGCTTATTCTTCAAATGATATTTCCAGGGAGCAGTTGTATGCCTTGATGCTCTTACGTATTGATACATGGTTAGTGCACGTTGGTAAATTGCAGTAACAAATGAAAATTTTTAATGATTTGGGAAGCTAGGTCTTCTAGAGAGCTACTAGAGAGATTTTTGCTGGAAGTTCTGAAGCACTGCGGTTATGATTAATATAACGTGTGTATTTCATTCCCTCTTGTAGGAGGCTTTGGCATTGACTCGGATATAGGTAAGGTCAGCATGTTTTTGCAGACTGGAGTAGTTGGATTCTGTGGCTGGCCACTTGAGCTTGTAGTGGCATACTTGGGTTTGGCTTAGATCCAGAGGCTCTTCTTTCACTGGAACACTTCTGTGTCAGTCCTTTCGTTTCTTTCCCTATGCCGCTGAGCCAGTGAAGGGAGTTCAAGTAGTACGTGATTACTGATAGTCTTTATTAGTGCTCCTATCTTGGTCTCTTGGCAACGATGCCAAAAAATTTCATACACTGTGAGAATAGGAGAACCATAATTTAAAAATCCAGGTGTTAACATGAGCTTACTTTCACAAACTGAAAAAAAAAACCCCAACTTGAGCCATTTTTAAAGTTAAGAGTTTCATATCTCAGTCCTTTGAAGCAATTAACTTATATTTTTCTTCAGAGAGTACCATGATTTTGAGTTGTTGAAGTTATTTAGGGTGTTAAACTACTTACAGGTTTATTTTAATTGGTTTCCAATTTGCTTGCTTAGCTGCAGAGACTTTGTGAGGAGTTACTCAGCTGCCTCATTTGGCAACCAGTTTTAGACTGAAGTCATGCCTTTCAATTAACATCCTTGTAAATACAATTCATAGCATTTTTATTCTGTACATGATACCACTTCTGACACCTGTTCTTAATGCCAGCCTGTGCCATTCAGCAGAGAAGAGGGGCTGCTAAGGAGCTTCAGCTGATGAAACTCCTCAATGGTGTGGACTGAAGATGTATTGAAGGTCCCTTTCTCTCATCCAAACTTGTTCATCTCATTTCCTTCCCCAGTTTTGCCTTAAACTTTGAGAAGAATGTTGAATAATATGGATGCTTTGAGTAAATTTTTGGTGAAAGCCATAGTTGTGCATTCCATTATAAAGCATTCTTGTGACTAAGTATCTCACTTTTTAAATGGTAGTGCAAGTCACTGCGTAAACATGGAATAAGTTCATGCCTCTCAGCTGTTCAGTAATACACTTCTGTTGCCATTTGTCTTCTTTATATATTGTCAGTGGATGCATGTAAACATCATTTTTATGTAGTATTTATGAGGGTTTGGCTAGCATAGTAAGACCAACTTATTTTCTCCTAAATGAAAGATAAATCTTGACAGTTAGTCAATCTAGGAATAATGTATTGAACCAGTACCCTGTCAGAACTGCTGTTTTGTCTTCACCAATGTTCAATATAGCTATTTCAGAAAAAAAATGGGAAAGCTGTTTAGTATGTATTTTAGAGTAGCTGGTCCACAGTGCGTCCTTCTGCTTAAATTTTTAAATTATCATGGGGAAGCCTTGATGATGTCCTGTCTTATGTTATTTTAATATTAGTTTTCTAATATAAGCAACAGGAAAAAAATCATGATCTCAACTGAAAATTCCATATAATGCATGAAATTCAATATGATATTGTCTTCAGGAGAACACAATATTTTCATCAATGTGTTTATTGTTTGAATTTTAAATTCATTTTAACACCATCCCAGGAGGAAACATAAAAGGAAACACTTTTCACTGGCTAGGGGATAGATTGGAAAGAGGAAGTGTTGCATATCAAAACAAAGACCAAAAAAAAAAAAAAAATAGAATAGTGATACCTCTAATCTGAGATTACTGTATGCTATCCAAATGTGCTGTCAGCAGGTGAGAGACTCAATGACATGGAATGCTGTCTTGGAAATCTTGTTTGTTTCATCCAGTTATTCCTCAGCATATGAGAACAGTGTTAACCTCATTGAAGAATTCAGGTACATTTGTATGGCTTATCTGGGAATGGAAACTGAACAAACTACGTGGGATAATGATAATGTCCCTCATTACAACTCTATCCTAATTGTCAGATTTTTGCAGTTTATTCCTCCCTTTGAGAACAATTTTCTCATATGTAGGGGTGTATGATTTTGCTCCAAAGCTTCCTGGTATGAATTTTCCTTAAGGTGTGTGTAAATAAATAGTCCACACCTGTCTTAGTGGATTCAGATTTTGGATGTAGATGGGCAATTTTCCATTTGGGTCCCCTGGCAGAGATACTTTGACAGACAGCTACATAGTCCCTTGGTGAAGGGCAGAGCTAGTAAGGGGAAATTATGCAAGGTGACTGACACAGCTCCAAATCTAGTAACTTGGTTTGGATGTTCATATTCTAATAAAGTAGCACAAGTTTTTTGAGCAGCATGATATGAAATGGTATAAAATGGTATAAAACTTAGTATCTAAGAAAGCAAACTCCTCTTCAGAAACCTCTGTCTAGCCCAGGAAAACTATTGCTAGTCACTCACTAGGAACAAATGGCCGTTGTTGGAAGATATTTTCCTAGATCAGTAAGAGTCAGAATATCATGGTGTGTGGGTGGTTTTTCCCCATTTCATCTATCTGTTTTTGTCCAGGCAGGGGAGACATTCCCTGCCAAATATGTGTGCCACGCTTTTTTTCTGTTACAGCTAGGTGGAAATGCTTTCAGAATGAAATATCTTTGTAAATCAAAAGTCTAAACAAACAAAAAGAAACAAAACCGGCCAAAACAAAACCAGCCAAAACAAGTTCTCAAAACTCTCAGCTCTCATGTGGTCAAAGAAGCAACTTCTTGGAGTAAGCTGACTTGTTTCATGTTTGATCCCATATGGAGTTTCGGAGGGAAACCATTCCTCGAGTGCTTTTGTTAAATAAAGCTGTTGCCATGAATTAAGCAACACTGCCCTGGAATGTTTCTGATCATGGTCTTGCAGAGCTTGTGACCTTTGCACTGAACATGTGAACTGAAACTTCATCTTCCAGTGTTCAATAACCACGTTAAAAATTCAGAGGTGAGGCAGTCTTGGGATTTCCTTAGGCTAGCTTAAATGCCAAATGAAATTTAAGTACCAATTTATACAGTTACTCTTCCCCCTCCCCTCCTTTTTTTGTGCTATGTCTAAGCTGCAGTTTATATTATAAATCTGAAAATTCTTTATTAATTAAAAATACCTCTGTGATTGAAATAAAGCACCAAAATATTGCCACCTTCTTGTCTAGATGCATTCAATTACTCTAATTGGAATGTTTGTAGTAGTATACTACTCCTGCTTCTTAGGGCAATTACTTTGACTAGGAGCTGGTTGTAGTGCCTGCAGAGGATATTCCGTTCTAACTGGATTGCAGCTGAAAGGGGGAGAGAAGCAGTTTAAAAACTGCCTCTTGCCGTCCATCACTTTGATATCACTGGACTTCCTACCCAAATAGAATACTATTAGCAATTAGTCTTTTTCCTGTTTACCAGATAGGAACACTGCCACCTCTTGGCTACTCACCATCCTGACCTTTCTGAACAACTTTGTTGTTTCTTGAGATGTTTTCTGGTGCAGTGTTTCTGAATAATTAGGTGATGGTGTAGTGAAAGCCTTAATATACCATATTGTAGACTTGAGATTTTGGATTCTACCCTGGAACAAAAGAAAGATAGTGTTACCTGGTCAAGTGATTTTCAACTCTAACCCATTGCAGTATACATCCTTTAAAAATATACTAAGTTAAGATGGACTTCTACCCTCACTGGATTAGCTGACCACACCATTTGCCAACATTGCTGTCATCTGAAAGTAATGTCTGGCACAAAAGGGATTCAGCCTTTATACCATTAAAAGGAAATTGACAAAGTATTTTCTATTGATCTTTACTTGATTTTGGTCAAAATATGTTGATCAAATGCTGAATTCTACAGCTGGGGGGAAAAAGGGGCTATGTTATGTTCTGACCGGGTTTCTAATATCAGTTTTAGTGCAGCTGGCTTGAGGAGTAGTTCAAAATGTTGCAGCTTCAGGATTCCCTGTATTGTGGGGGGATATAATAGTTAGCCCTTAATTCCAAAACACTACCCAGTTAGGAGGGAAGTTATGCTTCTACCCAAAAGCCTTTTCTTGCTGTAAGCACCTTTGTCATTTTCTTTAAACATGCAGTATTTTGTTGGCCACGTTTGCCTGGTTGCACAGTGAACTTAATTCTCGAGAATATTGCCGAGGAGGGTGACTTCTTCAGCCCAGCTAACCTGCCACAAACGAACTGAGCCTTGAGGAACACCCCTAACGCTTTCACTCTAACAAGCCAGCCCAGTGAGTGCTGGGAAGAACTCCTGCTTAAACCTGCCCATGTGAGAGAGAAGTCTGGCGTGCCACATCTCAGAGGACTTTTCCCGTAGAAAGTTCTGGTGCAAAGCAGTGTCACCCATAGCCCTAAGGGCTGTAATACTAGTTAGTGCAATCCCCACCTCAAGCAGTGAGTTTTAGTGGAATGTAGAAACTTGAGAGAGAGACAAAGTGCTTACACAACATATGAGGACTTCAGTGGTTGAGTGGGATTGTCAGGATGCCAACAACATCCTGACTCCTCTATTAGCAACTGGAATTAATTTCTTGATGTGTAACTTAATAAGCTCCATAAAGGTAACAGAAGATCTGGGTTTCCAGCATCTGTTCATAAGTTGCATCTCAAAAGCCTTTCTCAAAGGTAGTCTCCTTCCTATACCCCCTGCCCCATCCCCTTCAGGTGTGGGGGTGGGAGCTCATGCTGGGGATCTGGCTTTGTGCTGTTGTATCCCTGGTTTATGCACATCTCAAGAATGAGGCAGGTGTGAATCCAGTTTCCTGTGAATGAACTTTCAAATATAACTTCTGAGATGGTGCTTTGGAGTCTCTTGTGGGAGAGACTTTTATAGGAGAAACCAGAGTGAATGGCCTGAGAGGGAGAGTAAGGAAGAGCCTGGCTTCCTCATTAGTAGGACAGGAGGGGGGGCTGGGGTGCCAGTCAGTACTCCAGTGGCTCTTATTTCAGATAAATAAATTACTTATTAAAAAAGAAAGAAAGAAAGACATGGATTCTTGGATTACTGCAGTACAAACTAGAAAATTAGCTGCAGAGCTTTAAAGACTTTCTGTAGCCATAGCAAATCAGGCTTCACAGTGCAGGCTATATGCTTCCTTCTTGCTGATTTTAGTGAAGTAACAGAATAGGATGAAAGTTATTTCACAAGCTTTTTAAGCCTTCTTGTCTGGCTTCATGAATCAAGGTTTAGAACTGCTGAAATTTTGTGATTGGATTTAAATGACAAGCAATTTGATAATCTAGAAGTTACTAAATATTTCTGTTTAGCAGAAAACCCTCTATGTTGTGTTTAATTTTGGTGGCATACGGATTAAAGGTGTATTTTGCTGGTGCTGTGGCATTAACGAAAATACTATTTAGTGTCTGGTTTTCAGCATCCTTATTAGTGCAGAGTCAGTAGCACTGTGTAATTTTTAAAATGGAAGCTTGCTGGAGGGAGGAAGGATTGGCAAATATATGTTGTATCTAAAAATTACTGGAAAACAGTAATTTTCAGAAGTGTTTCTGTAGTGGCAGATTCATTACGATAAAATGTTAACTGAATAGTTGTGACTAATTTGTGATAAAAGTGTACAGATAATCGAAATTTCAGGATTGCTCACAGCTATTATGATGGCTAAGTATTTTGCATGGAAGAACAAAAACCGACCTTAAGGATTTTTTTCAGCCTTTTTGACAAAGCTTAAGAGTTTTTAACATTTCAAAACATGTTTGACCTCCCCACCCTTAAGCCATTTTGACACTCTTTACCATTGCATTTCAACAGGAAAGAAAGATCCTTTTTATAGCCAAATGGCTTCCTCCTTCTCTTCTGCCTCTTTTCCCCTCCATCCCCCACCCCAGAGAGCCTTTCTAGTGCTCAGGCTTCAGCTGCTGCCTGGATACTGGCTACATCTGTCTTGTTTAGATGGTCCTAAGAAAAAACAGCGCTGAATGTGACCGGAGGGCCAACAACAAGATATGTTTCTTTTCAAATTTGAAAGGAAGCCCTGCACTTGCTTCTGCCTGTTTCTTTAAACTGTTTTTAAATCAATCATGGCTCTTGCTGGTAAATGCTTTCAATCCCCTTCCTCCCTGAAATGGTCAAAATCCAAAACATTTGAAAAAAAGTCGTTTTAACGAGTTAAATATGGTGGTGTTCACAAGCCTGTTTGGGAAAAGTTTCAAAGAGGATAATGGCACTTTAGGTGGAATTTGGAGGTTTGCAAGTCCATAAATGCTCATACTGGTGGCAGACTGGGCTTTTGTACTTGCGTAAAAAGGAACAGCATTAAAAACTGATTTTGGATCTAAGCAGTGCTTGATGTTTTGTGCTGAAAAAGATGGTGACTGTCAGGGAAAGAGTAATTATGTGGGGCAGATGGAGGACCGAGTAGTTCCTATTTTGGGGGGAACCATCTGATACTTTTGGAGTGCAGGATTAGGGCTGGAACAATGACAGTCTCTGCCAGTCAAGAATGGAGTTACAAAAATGTGGGGTGGTGGTTCTGTTTTTTACATGTTCATCAGCTGGGTGGGGGGAAGCCGTGCAACTTGATCCTTGTTCATAAAATTCAGCCATAGCTAAAATGGATTTGCCCTTGTGACAATATCTTGTTACACACAGAATAGGAGGAGACTGTATTAATGCATGAGAACACGTTGATGTTTTTGCATCACAACCTGTGTGTCTGGCTGGAGGTGCTAACTTTTGGTTAGTAGAGCATTTACTACCCCCCACAATGACAAATGCATCTTCACAATAAACTGCAGGGAACAGAGGAGAAACAAATAGCAGAAGAAATTGCTCTTTTAAGAGTTCCTATCCTCCCTTGATTAAATATTGGTTGCTACTATTGCTTAAGGAAGTTAAAAGCCATTTCATTTTTAATGGACTTATACTTCAGTGAATGTATGAGCTCTATTTTATTGCTAGCTGTGATGTTTTTAGTCATGAAAATAAGTATGTAGGAGATGGACCCTAAATAGTTGGCATGTTATTGGTTTACTTGGGTGTCCAGGAACATTGTCCTTTAAATTTTTGGAAATGTTGCTAGAGTGAAACCGTGTTGCATTTCAGCATTTCCTCTGTAGTTACAGTGCTTGAACTTTGGAATCCACTTTCCTGGCTTTTGTGTGGGGAAGCAGAGCAAAATGGATGTTTGCATTAAACTCAGCACGTGCACTGAGCTTCAGATAACAATTATTTGGCTTTTTAACATTCTTGTATTTGGCATGTTGAGCCAGCCACATGGGGTTGTCCTGTGAAGTCACACACAAGGAGCAGGTCAGCTCACTGGAGCTTTTATTTCCACTAACGTCGTGTTGCTGCACTCGTGGTTCTGTAGAGATGTAGAACCTTACCCAGCTCTGAGGTGGTTTTAGCTTGTGTTCTGGAACAAAGACTTAGAAGTTTGGTTCTTAGATCCCTTTCCAAGGATGGTCTTTACCTCAAGGCAGTCCCTCTTAATGTGTGCTGCAGGATTTGGTGGAGAATGGGTAGCTTACACCTAGAACAAAAGGAGTACTTTTAAAATGCGTTTCCTTGTGAAAAGCCGGTTTAAATAGGAAAACAGATATGCAAAAAGTGAATTTAATAATTCTGACTCAATTTCTTCCAGACTTGAGAGGGTAGATTCCAATTTAATTCAGTGATGTAATAAAAATTAGTGGCCTGACATCTGTTGGCTCTCAGCAGACCTGGGAGAGGTCACAAACTGGAACAAGCTGTGCCTATACTGGTGAGTTTAACAGTGCTGGCACAAGTTGACGTACACTAGCTAGATTTTGTCTTCAACCAAGAGAGCTGTGGAGCCCTCTGCGTCCAAACACTCTTGCAAGTAAGCTGTAGATTTGTTTTCAGACTTCTCTTGAGAAGTGTGGAATTCCCTGTCTGAAATGAACTGCTAATGCCCAAAGACCTCTCTGATTTTAAACCCATGTCCCATTTTACAGCCTATGCCTTTTCCCCTGCAGAAAAATGGGGGGTTAGGGGATAGGGATGGAGATTTGTGTATTAATGATCAGCCCTTGCTTTAATTTTCAGTTTGCTAAAAGCTGAGGAATTTTGAGTTTCCGTCATGTTATCCTGTGAGGATTGCCCTCACTGCAAAAACCCTGCACTTGGCCTGTATTTAGCTGTGTGTGCAGCCCAGTTCCTCTGCTGGGGTGGGAGGATAAACACTCACTGCACACAGGAGTAGTGTGCAACTGGAGGAACACCGAGGGCATTAACAATACTGTGTCGGTGCTTATACCAATCTCCCGATTTTTATTCCTCGCCATGGGAAGCTGAAGTTTGCCCTCCTTCAGCCTGGGCTCAGTGCCTCCAGCTCCTCAAAATGGAGGCTGTTTGCTGATAGAGAGGCAATCGGCGATGGTGATGCTGTTGCTGGAGGGCGTTCCCTCCCCACCACTTGGCTCCTTCAGGCGCGGGTTCTGTGGTGGCCCCAGCGAGGGCAATGCTGCTGCTGCTGTGCTGGGGAGGAGGGGCAGGCTGGCCCCTCTCCTCTCTGCCCGGTTGTACATCAGCACCAGCTTTCACACCTGTGGTAGTACTCCTGTCGCTTTCCCATCATCAGTACAACAGGCTGTACCAGCAAACTGAGCTGAGGGATGAGCAACTTCATCCTTTACAGACTATTGACAAGTTTTCAGGGTAGCCTTCACTTCAGTTCTCTGGTGGAGCCACAAGGTTCTGGTGCTTGTTTGTCTAAATTTAGGAGGGTGCTTGAAAGCGTGGTGGTTCTGGAAGAGGTGGGTTTGCTTGGCTTAGCCTTGAAGCCTTTGTGAAACCTCTGCTGTGTATTTGTGAACACAAGTCAGAGGTTGTACACCAGTACTGGGTGCTGCATCAGGAACAGATACATGCTTCATGTAAGTTCAGAATATTTTTGGAAATAGAGCTGACTTCCCCTGACAGCATCCACAGTGCAGCCCTGGGGAAATTGTAATTCTGCCTAAACTGGAAGGGAGAAGTGGTGTGGGATTGGGATAATTACCTGAAACTTGGAGCCTCTTGGGATTGAATAGCTTCTGTTTGATACTATGAAACCACAGTACTAAACAGCTATCTCTTGCAATAAACCTTGAGCCACATGCACCTTCAGGTCCAAAGTATTGCCTGCAGTGAATTTGCACTTTTTTTTTTCTTCAGCACATTAAACTATGCCACTAACAGAAAAGCAGTCTTTATCAGAAGAGACACTGGTCCACTGCATGAATCGAACACAAAAGTCAGTGTGAAATCTGTAACAGGGGTCTTGCCTTGCTTGTTCCTCAGTTTACCAAAGCCTTCTGCAAATGCCATCTTACAGTGGAGCTCTTTACACTTTGACTTGTTAAGTTGTAATCCTTTATCTTTCAGATTTCCTGCTTGTGTCTGGCACCACAACTTTTCACCTGTCTTCTAATTCAATACTTGGGGGTTTTTTTGAATGTGGCTTTAATGACCAAATATAACTGGGTAAAAGGAAGAATATTAATGTACAGTGTAACTGGGGCTTCTGTTCACTGTAAGGGTCTTTTGACCTGCTTATTAGTGGGGGCATTGTTCTGGTAAGCCATTCCAGGACCCATCCTGCCAGTCTTCTGCACAGGATTAATCATTTCCTCTTGACCTCCTGCTCTCTTTTCCTAACATGTTGCATTGATCAGAATCCTTAACTCACAAGTTTGCTCCTGTTTTTTAAAGAACGGGAGGAAAAGGAGGGGGGAAGGAATGCAAAGAAATTAGATATAATGTCTGCTGTTAACATTCTTAGTAAGCTTTATTCCTTTTTTCCTGTTTGACTCCTCCCTTCTCCCAAGAAAAGAAATCCCTTCCTGGTATGTATTAGCTCCAGATCTCAAGCATCTTGAGTGCCTCTGTTTCACTGGAATTACTTTTTTTTTTTTGAGCATGCAACTTCCTGCAAGATCAGCTCTGCTTAGAAAGGTCACATTTAAAGCTTTACCTAGCTGAGGCTTTCACAGGCTACTGATCTACCACTTTAGAGCACTTTATTAATCTTAATACTAATCTGCAGTATTTCCATTATAGGTAAGGCAGCATCAAGAATATTGTGCATGTGACTTTCATTCTCTATAGTTTTTTGGGTTTTGTCGCCTTTTTTTTTTTTTAAATGCCAGCAGAAGGGAAAGTATTTATGGGATCATATGGAGTATGAGTTCTCCTAGCAGAGAAAGCTCCGTGTTTGTCTTTACTGACAACATCTTTGTTATGCCTTTAAGGGAGCTGTTGACTTTAAGGTACAAGGGTCTGCTGCCAGCCAGTCCCAGATTATATCAGTTACAGAAAGGAGGACTTGTTCTGATCAGATCACCCTTGGGTCCCTGCATTCCCCTACTACCTGTTGCTGGCAGACTTCAGAGGAGTAGACCTCTCTAGACTTCAAATTTTATTTCTGCATGACCTAATTGTTCCAGCCCACTTGTGCCCAAGTGTGGTCTGGTTTTGAGAAGGCTGCTGCAGCTTGTGCTTCCTTTTCTAAGGTGTTAACAGCAGCTCCAAGGGAGAGAGCTAAGCTGAAGAAAGGCAGTGGGATAAAAGCAGAGGTCTGTTTCCTGTTCTCACACAACCTCATTCTGTGAGGCTGCATGTCAGAGGTAGTCTTCCACTCTTAGCCCTTGCTTAAGACTTCATATCCTGGAAATAGATTAACTTGCCTTGTATCTCTGAACTTTGATGCTGGCTGATAAGCTGTTATAGGTGCAATGGCCTTGCTCAGATCAGAGGAATGCTAGATGTCTGTACCCCTGCCCAGGAGTACTTTGTGCTACTCTGGGCTACCTGGGGATTCATCTTTGTCCCCCAGTTGAGGTTCAGAATGGCTCCAAAGGGCACTGAGCCATGTGCCTGACAATGCACAGATTACTGAATAGCAGAAATGACAAATCTAGAAGTAGACCACGAGCTGGAAAGTAAAATTGGGTAGAGTTGTCCTATCAAAAGTAAACAGATTGGAGGCCCTGTCCATCTAGTGATAAATTCATAGTCCTGTGGAGTGAGGGATCTGACAGCCCATCCACTAAGCCCATGGCACCTGAGCATGAGACACAATAGCCCTTTGTTCATGAAGCTGTGGGAATTATGAGCTTTTGTTAACTGCTGGGTTTGGAGGAGCCTCCAAATTCCATTTTGTTCCCTGCCCTGAAGTAGGGTTGTGGGACTGTCCTCCCAATAAGAAAACTGTGATGGCTTGTAATGTCGTTTTACTTCCCAGAGCTGTGTGTTAAGGCCAAGCAAAGAGGCTGCATCACAAAGCAGCATTTTGATGTCACAAAGAAATTGGGAGCAGGAATTCTGAGATAATACAGGATACTTCCTAGCAGAGAAAGCTCCATGTTTGTCTTCATTGACATAATTTTTGTTCTGTTGTTAGGGTAAGGCCTTTCACAAGAACATCTCTGTGAAGGTGGAAGTGGGCCTGTTGTCTGCTTGGTAATAGACAAAGCAAAAACAAATCACCTGCACTGAAGGTGGGTTCAGGCTGATAGCTCTGGCAGTATGCATGTGAGGGCTGGAGCTTGGTGAAAGGAGCTATGCATCTTTCCTGCTTCTCTCAGAAGATCCTGTGGGCTGGGGTGCTTTCAGCCATGCCCAAGACCTTGCATGAAATAGTTGTTTTTAGCTGCTCTTGACCACCACACCCGAACATCTAGGCTATTGTCCCTGGCTGCTACTGCTGGCTGTTGTGCTCCCTCGCATCTGGCTCTAGTGATAAGGGACACAGCAGCAGAGGCAGGAGGAATGTGCAGCCACAGAAGGGGGCCTCTTATTTGCCCCTGATCCAGCTCCAAAGGTCTGTCTTCCTTTTCCCCAAGCTTCCTTGTAGAAGGCTACAAGGTCCCTTACTGCCATTGGTTGATATCAAATGGGCCCCTTCAGTTGGGGTGTGGAAGGGGGTAGTTGCATAACACCCTTCTCTTTTCATGTGTTATCTTGATGGACTGTCTTGGCAGTTATTAGCCTGTTCGATCAGGGAAAAAAAAAGTCTATTGACTTGTTTGTAAAGCTTCAGCTGTGTGGGCATACATAGAGTGGTTTTCAGCATTGAGACTACATGCTTGCAGAAAAAATTACAGCAGTGGTTCTCCAGGAGTTTCTTGTGAATGGTTTCAAGATACAAGACATCTTTCCATTGTAAATTTGAAGTCCTGCCTCCAGTTCCATTTACATAGATGAAAACTGAGATCTTATGGAAAATGGTTTTTTCCAGTATAAGCAGAGAAGATATTTTTCAATTTCGCATGGCAGTCAGAATAGGACTGAGGCAGGAGCAGGACCAATCAGTCATTCACACCTGCATGATTCACATCTTACTCCACTCCCATGCCATCTTCTGCTGAAGAGCACATGACTGGCTACCTGCAGTGCTAGTCCAGCATCTGTCTGCTCATTCTGGTCCAGGGAGTACACTTGAACCCCCAAAGGACTCTAGGGCGTTGTCAAGGCTCATTTCTCGCTCAAACAAGAAGCAGAACTCATTTTTCAGGAAAGAAGGTTGCCAAGTAGCTGGATTTTCTAAGTTTTTGTGGCAGAAGCTGTGTCAGTGCAGTATCCCAATTCCAGATATAGCCTTATTATCCAGTCTGAAACCAATGTAATGTAGTAACTGGCCTGTTTGTATGAGAATTATTACATTAAAACTAGAGATGTGAGAAATAGCTATTTCTAGCAAGGCCTCTTTTAAGCTTTGTATATGTTTACTCAGAGTATGGTGATGCACTGGGGCAGGTTGCCCAGAGAGGTGGATGTCCCATCCCTGGCAGTGCTCAAGGCCAGGTTGGATGGGGCCCTGAGGAGCCTGTCCTAGTGGAAGGTGTCCCTGCTTGTGGCAGGGGGGTTGGAGCTAGATGGTCTTTAAGGGTCCCTTCCAACCCAGACCATTCTGTGATTCTGTGGTCTTATACTCCTCTTGGAACCATGGAAGGTAGTACAGCAATAACCATGAGAGCTAACTGAATGAGCTTGCAGACCTGATGCAGGCTTTGATTTTCTCTTTTGGAGGGAAAAGGTACAGTGGTAGAACCTATCCTCTGTCCAGGAAACAGTGGGCACATTCAGGCTGCATGAAGTGAGGGTCATACTTCCATGGTGTCTTAGCAGTGAATTTGAGTTTGTGAGTAAACCAGAACACTAACCAAGAAAAAAAAAATACGGTTGTATTTTTCTCAGAATGGTCTTGATGAGAAGTGTGTGTCTTCTGTAATAGAAGGCTTCTGGTTACTTGTTTTACTCCTTCAGTGCTACCTGAATTGAGTTCAGAAAAGATTAAGATTGGTGCCATATCTGTATGTCTTGATTTGGCAAGTAGATTAAGTTTGAGGTTGCTCTCTCAAAGCAATTACTATTGTGGTCTTTCAGCATTCTATTGGTAGAATCTATTTTTAATACAGATTCTAATATTCTTTCACGTGTCTGAGCAATAGATTTTTGCACTCTTTGAAGAGAGAAGTCTTAACAGAGTTGTTTAGCTCAGTGGCCTGTATGTAGCAGTCTCTATTCAGAATGTGCTATGTTTGTGTTGTCTTCGTGATCACACTTCCTAGAAAGAAAGGATGTGGGGAAGAGAGGTGGTTCTGCTCATCCTTATTCACGAAGGTATGTGTTAAAGGTGGGGTGCTTTTCACCTTGCTGTTGAAAATAGTGATTGCATGTGAAAGAACCCTGACCAACTGGCTTACAGTGTACCATGTGGCTTACAGCACAGAGGTATTTTACTGAAATTGTTAGTGCCAAATTACAATTCTCTGAAAATATTCTTCCTCCCCCTTCCTCCTCAGAGGTTGTGGATATACAACTCAGTCCATCCCTAAAGTCTCTGGGTTTAGTTTCTCTCATGAAGAGCTGGCAGTGAGTAATCCTGGGACACTGGCATGGGAAGGGAAGGGGAGCTCTCTGTGCTTAAATGCGCAGAGTAAATGTCTTGCATCCACCTAGCAATACCTGAACAGCTGATTGCATGCAAACTGGTTTTCCCTGTGTGCTGAGCTCAGCTGCCAATGGAGGCTCAAACAGGCTCTTCAAATGTCCCTTGCTCGGTCGGAATGCCCTTTGATACCTGTGCTGCCCTTTGCCAAGCAGCAATAAAACCAAACCCTTTCGAGGAACTTGGAAGCGGCCAGACCAGAACTCTGCACGTACAATGCCAACATTCAGCTGAGCAGTTTATAAGGACCAGTCAGAAACAGAGGGCAGTCATAAATGAGGTTTAAGATCAGACAAGCTAGGGAAAGTAAGTGGAGGCCAGTTTTTTACTTTGTCTGTCTTTCCTACCTCAGTAAAAAAGTAGTAGGGGGTACAGGTAGACTAAAAGTGTTGTTCTGAGTCCTTAATCTGAAGAAATATCAGCTCTAGCTCAGATGTATTGTTTAAAAAATAAAACAAAACCTAAGTAGACTGCTTTGAAGTGTAATTTCCTAAAAAGTGAACTCATTACAGGAAAGAAACGCAATATTCTAGTATTCTCTGCAGTAAATTCATTTATGTTCCTAAATTCTGCTTGCTCTCAGCTGTTATATGATTAAAAGATACTTGAATGATTCAAATGTTGGAGTGTCTTCCTTAAAGCGTAATAATTTAATATTCATTATTTGCACTTATAGATTCACAGTGCAAATTTGATTTAGAGAGATTAAAGTTAGTTCAATCATTGCCTGCAAGACCTTAAACTCCTCCTTCCCACCCACCCCTTTCAAGGATAATATTCCACTGTGCCAGATTGCCCATATTGCCACCAGAAAATTGCTTGGACCACTTCTTACAAAATCAAAGGTCAACTCCATGCCTTGGTGGCAGCTGAGAAACTAATGATTTAATGCTGCTTTGACCTTTGGCTTCCTAGTCCGTTTGAGTCTGACCCAATGTTTTAATTTTCCAATACTGCTGGGCAGTTGGCTTTTGTCTGTTTCCAGATGTAACTTGCATATTGAGGCCTGTTACTGAAGTGAGAACAAAACAACAAAACATCTCAGCCTACAAGGGGAAGGAAAAATAACAGCACCTACTTCTTATGCTACAAAATACAGCTGTCTGATGACACTGATGCTTCCACAACTAACCAAGGTCAGGTTCAGAATAACAAAATGTGAATATTTGTCTGAACATTCACATCTAAAGTACGTTAACAGCAGGTCTTTGTGAAATGCTTCTTTTAAACTTGTCTGTAAAAGTTAACAGAGGGGAAAAAAAGTAGCTCTTTCCCCTCCGTTCTTCCCTCGATCTCTCAAAATAAGTTTTGTTTGGTTTTTTTTTTCCCACTGGAATAAAAGTCAATGTTTGTTCTGATACTGAGAAATATAGGAAAAAGAAAAACCAGTTGGCTGGTGAAAATGCACATGCTTGCTGTGGGTTAGGGAATTAAAAGCAGTGTAAAGTGAGATGGAAACCAGTGGTGACCCCTTTATTGTGATTGGGATGTTCCTTTTGTTCCCCCCCTCCAAAAAAAACACACAACAAACTCTTCCCCCTCCCCCAAAAAAAAAAACCCCGACCCAAAACAAAAAACAAACCCCACCACCAAAAAAACCCCCACAAAACCAAATAACGCCAAAACCAACAGGACTCCTAGAGAGTGTTTTGTAATGGATTTTTGGTGTATACACAAGGTGAATAATTTTGCAATACCGGTAATTTTGCCACCATTGCCAGTACAGTTTGCATTTGCTGTTAATGGTGTGATAATGATGGGGAAAGCACCCTGAGGTGACTTTTCTTAGTGAAAAGACTGCTGATTGTTTGGGAAGCTCTCCCCCTTGAGTGCTGATGCATATGGAAGCTCCTCTTTGCCTGAAAGTGCCAATCTCTTGTTTGGCCTGGTCTGTGTGCCCATCACAAGCACCGACTGGATTCCTGCCTTAACTACACTGCAGCTCTCAAAGGTCAGCTCATACCCGGGCCTGTGTGTGAGAGGTTAGTTTTGCAGAGCAGATGGGCTCCTAAAACTTTTATGGTTTCCAGTCAAATCACCTCAAGCTGTAATCTCATTAAATCTTAAGTGAATCAGTGGGTCTGGTTATTACTTGAAAGCAGTGCTACAGGAAGTGATGTTCCTGATGCAGTAGGCCTGTCTTGGCAGTAAGCTACCAGAGGTGCTTGCCTGTGTGTGGCTCTTGAAGCTGCTCCCTTGCTTTGATGGCAAAGATGGCATGTGGGGTGCAACAAGTTAACCTTCTGGTATGGCACCGGGGTAGAAATGCAGCTTTTCCTGAAACCCTAATTGGGCTCGTTTCAGGAGCTTAAATTCTCCCTTGCATTCTTAATCACACACAGCCATGGCGTTGTCCCAGTGCTCATTTGTGTCTTGAAATAAATTACCAGCTACTAATTTAGGAGACCAGCATGGTGCTTATTGCTGTGCACAGTTGCTGAGAGAACTGCATGACAGCACTGTCCAAAAGCCTGACCTTCTTCCTATTTTTTTTTATTCAGCATAACTGTCTTTGGGAGAAAATAGTACATAAAAGAATCTTCTGGAGGAAGGCAGGTAGCTTAATTGAAACTCATTTGACCAAGTAGGGTTGACTCTAGTTTAATTGTCCTGTGCTTAGAAATCTGGTTAAGCGTGTTTTGTGCCTGGATTGCAGAAAGGCTTTTTCCTCCTCAGAGAGAATAAACCTAATCTATGACCTCCTCATACTTGCTTCTTAGCAAACAGGGGGCGTGTAGGACTAGTTTGGCAATGCATAAAAAATTAATGATCATGGCATCACACACAAGAATTGTGTACACAAGAGCATTCATAAAAGCACAACCTGCTGATTGTGCAGAGATAATAAAATTTCTTCTGCCTACCCACATCCTCTCTCAGGGCATATCTGTGTGGTGTGAGACCATACCTTGCGTTAAGCCAGCCTTTTGGCTAGTTCATGTACCTAAACTGCATCAAAGTCCTGCTGATCCTTGTCAGAAGTGGCTTGTTTCTAATTTAGGTGTTTATGGTGCACTTTAAGTGTAAGAATGTTCTCTTTTCTTAAAATTTTGTGTCACAATAAGGTGTAGATAGGGATTTTTTTTGATGTTTTGTATTAAGACTAATGTGGGGTTTTTTTTTTCCTTCAAGAATTGGGCAAAGGTTTAACCTTCTTAGCCATCCTGTCCCTCTTTTTTCTTCCTTTGGTAGAATGAATCACATTCAAAATTTCCACTCTAGTTCAGCCTGGGTAGCTTTTCTTCCCTTCACTGATGATTGAGAGAGCTTTCTATATTTACATTTATCCTGATTTAAAGCTTAAACAAGGCTACAGTTAAAGTTTAGGATAAGGCTAACTTGCCTGCATAATGTAGAAGCAATCTGAAGCTAGTGGAATGTGAAACAGTGGGTGCTGCTGTTGAAAAGGCTGGTGCTTTCACTGAGGGATTCAAAGTATTTAAGGATTTTAAAAATTCAGAATGCTTTTAAATGCTTTAAAAGCTCCCTGAAATATAGTGCTGAACTATGACAGGGTGACATCAAACCACTAAAGTTTGGTTAGACCAAAGCTATAACGCTCTGTAGCAGAATCTGGTGTTTGTAGGAATGCCACACAGTGTACTTGCCCCATGGGAGCACCATGGAATGGATTAAAAGTAGAGCCTATCAATCATAACTTAAACCTTGACTGTGATAGAAGATTGCCCTCGTTCTCCCAAAACTGAATCTACTACACAATAACGGCGTCTATGGTACAGTGACAAAGTGTAGTTATCAGTGTTATTATCTGTAAGCACCTCACATCTGTCCTGCGGTTTAAAGGAGTAGTAACCATGCTGTCAGTTTCCACTTACTTGAATATTCATCCTGGAAAGCTTATCACTTTCCAGCATTCCCAGATTCAGAAGGAAAGTAATCTGAAGTCGGCTCCATGAGGAAAAAGGCCATTAGAATAGCACACTATGCATCTCTTAAATCTATAGCAGAAATACTGAAAGTACATTTTCAGGGATTTAAAAAACACAAACCCTCCCACAATCAACAAAGACCACTTAGGGGAAGGTTCTTGTTTGTACCTGTATTTTAGCAACTTGGAACTAAGTATGTGGTGGGTAGGTAATTAATTCAGAGTTTGGAAACTTAGAGGTCTTGCTTCTGCTCTGTTGTCAGAGAGGTAAAGGGGGATAAATGAAGACACACTCAAGTCCTGGTGGGCAATTTTAAGTTTTCTGATAAATAAAGATTCTCTCACGTTATGTTAATGGCTTGTTAACAAAATTTTTCTGTTGTTCATGTTCTTTTACGGTATGATGGAGAAAAAAATTATTCTGTGCAAACGCTTTTGACTTCCTGGAACAGCTCTTCTTATTGTTAGATGTCTTTCCTTTATGATTTACAGTGCCTTTTTCAGCTGTAACTACAGAGCTGTGTAATTATATGATAGATGGACAAGAATTTACTCATTCACTCACAAGGGATTAAAGAGTAACCTGCAGTAGTGTTTGTTACATGATTATTGAAATGCCCTGTGGCTGTTAAGACAGCCAGGTCTTCCAAAACAAACATAAAATATGGGAGTTCAGCTGGAAGTAATAGTGCACTAGCATCCATAGGATAACACTTGCACGAGGAGTCTTTCATAAAATGTGATTTGCATAACCCTCCTTAAAATTAAGAGGAGTTGTAACAAGTGTATTAATCTGACAAATGCAGTCTGACATTCTATTACAAGCAGGGTAGCTTTGATCCTCAAGGACAACATTGTTTCTCTGCATAAGATACTCCAGGGTATGTGCCAAACCCTATGCTGGGAGCAGACAATGATTATTTTGTACATGGATGGTACAATTTGATGGAGTTAGCTAAGGAAGCCTAAAATAATAAGCTTCCAGAAGCTACTGCCTGGATTTGGAGCAAACCAGTTTTGTCTTTTCTTTTAATGCCATCCAAATTTGGTTTTGCTTAATTAAGAGTCCTCATTTATGAGGAATCCCAAATAAAACCTCAACATGTTGTAATTTTTTTTTTCCTGCTCTGAAACATGTGCACTTAAGCTAGTAAAAATTTTACACTTGCATATTTTTGGTGTGTTAGTCTTTAAAGGATGATGGTATAGGGGTAGAACTCGAGTGTTTTTTGAAGATACCTTCGAAATGTTCATATTGGCTGTTGTGGTGAAGAAAGAAGTTCCCTTAAATGCCCTATTCTATAAGGACTTCATATGTGGGTATATAGCTGTGTAAAAATAGTGTTTGGGACAGAGTGAGGCAGAGGAGGTAAGGCTAAGAACAGAGCCAATTTAGTGCTGCCTTTGTGCTTTCCAAAAAAGCTGCAGTAACTAAAAACATTGCAGTATAAAACACTTGGAATGGGTTTATATGTCAGTTTTCCCAGACAACCGTCTTGCCTGTATTTCCTAATAAAAGGCTATAGTTGGTCATATTCCCTTTGACCTGAGTTTGATGTGCATATGGCACTGGTAGTAACTGGACTTGTTTAATAGGAATGGATTGTTTCACAATTAAAGAAGAAAAAATTTAACAGTTCCTGCTGTGGGGGTTCAGTACCCCGGCTGTTCCTGTTACAGCTTTTCTCTGAAGACAGAGATTCAAGGCAGAAGTGGGAGGAAGAGCAGAACTGTGCTGCTCCCTTTAGATATCAGGGCTGCAGCAGTACCCAGAGCCTAATGCTGGGGTGGGGAGGGGAGAAGGAGAGGGGAAAAGGATGCCACTTTCTACCCCTTCCCCAGTCTGCTTCACACACTTGGCCAGCTGGATAGTTTACCACTGAGAAAACGTAGGGAGGGGAATTCCTTCTATAGTATCCCAGGTGGTCAGTTTATGCCCTAATGGGTAAATTGCTTTTATTGTTATTTGCTTACTCCACATAAAAACTGAACCGTAGCAATCCTATGGAAGTTTAAATTTAAACCTGACAGGGTTATTTAATGTTTTGCATATGTAGAAGTCTAGTTCTCATTGCAAGCAGCCTAATCATCCTTTGGTAATTGCTGTGCTCTCTCCGTGGGGATATTTACTCCCATAATACTGAGTATTCTATATAATCATTTAGAATATCATATACCTATAATGTGCATTATTCTATATAATACTCTCTGGAGAGCTGATTCTGGAAAGCAGGGGAGGATGTAACAGTGTCTTGTACAAGTTATGTGGAGTGATTGTGCTTACCAGGCTGTTATTCAAACTGGAGTTACCAGAGTCCAGTAGCGCTGGTGTTAGATTTCAGAATCTCTTCACTTTGCTCAGTATGTGCTAACTATCCTCTTTGTTGTAAAGGCTTTGAGATTTTTACTCTATAGGTCGATGCATTTTTCCTTCTTCCTAACCCAAATACTCCTTTTAAAAAGTATAAGAAGCTTTTTAAAAATTATGTAGAGATGATGTGATATTATTAAAATTGCTTTAAATGAATAATCAGTACAGAGTCAACCCCCCAAAATAATGGATGTAGTTTAGAGATTAGAGATTAAACATGTTGAGCTGGTGCCTACTGCTGGTTTTATTCATGTTACTTCCATGTAAAAACCGCTTTATCTAAAACTGACAAATTTTTGAGCCCTGTTCTCTACTAATGGTTTTGACTTTGGGTTCTTGTGCTTTTCCACTGTGATTGCCAGTAAGGCCACATAAGCAAGGGGGAACAAGGAGACAATAAAGCTGCAAAGTGGGCTCAGAATTCATGCTTGCTTAGTTTTCTAATACTTAGTTTTTCAGTATTCTCCAGCTTCTGCAGTTTGACTTAGAGGTTTTTCATGTGGTGTTTCAACTGTGGGAATTTCCAAATACATGCTTTCAATTTTTTTTTTCTTGTAGCAAATGAGTTCTACATGATATAATTAAGGCATTACACGGTGTGAAAGAGCAAGTCCAAACTCATGTTCTGAAGAGATACTTTTCTGAACCAAGATTTCTAGTACTGCTTAAAAACAAAAAACAACAACAACAAAAAAGGAAAAAACGGCACAAGACCCCCCCACCACCTCACACAAAACAAATAATTTTAAAAACTCTGAAAAACCCCTGAAGTGGAACCTAAAACAGTGCTCAAATACATAAATCAGAAATTTATCTGGATTAATGTGTTCTTTCTTCTCATACTCAGTTTTTCCCTAGCAGTTGGAACATTATGAATTTAAGATGTCTAGCCTGATAGGCTTTCTGACCCCCCAGAGAAACCCTCTAACAATATTAATGAGAATCAGTTGATCAAAGTGAATTTTTTTAGGTAGTGGTGGATTGACTAGGGACTAGCTGTATAAGAAAATCAATCCTACTCAAGACCTGTTTGTGCTGGGATCAGGGAATTCTCTGTCAAACTGCACACAAGCCGTCTGCTTAACATGTTTCTCAATTGGTTTGTCCTCAGCATGAAGACTAGCTGCCCTTGAGTGAAATCTGGGAGCTTAAGGGTTATTTGTTTCATTTTCCACTCCCTTCCCCCATCATCAAGTAGGGGAAAAAAA
The DNA here is from genome assembly GCA_013401135.1 of Cettia cetti. NCBI lineage: Eukaryota > Metazoa > Chordata > Aves > Passeriformes > Sylviidae > Cettia > Cettia cetti. The sequence goes on from VZUI01082843.1 coordinate 32,264, forward strand.
AAAGTTTGTCTTCAGTATATTAAGAGACAAAAACTTCTTATTTGTTTGCAAAACATATAATGGCATCCTTGCTGTCGTATTTCCATGTGAAGATTAACAGTTGCCAAAGACCTGAACAGAGAAAGTCTTCTCTGCAGTGGTGTGGGAACAGCATGGGTTTGAGGAATATGGATTTTGAGAGGTAGGCCTGTACTGATGATAGTCACAGAGATGACACAGGAGCCTTGTGTGTACCCTGACTCTTAGTCTGACCCTTTCTCTGGGTAGAAGGAAAATTTTCGAAAGCTCTTACTCTGAGCTGTACTGGAAAGGGGAGAACACATTACATAAAGAGTTTGTAGAGGTGTTAACATTTCGTTCTCTCTAAAATACAAAACACTTCGTGCAGTAGCAAAGAAATTGTCAACCTGTTGTAAAGAGTGTTGCTGTTTACAGCATCACTGAAATCATGGCCACGTCCAAACTTTGGATCAGAACTTTAAGACACTCTGGTTTTCAGAGAGCTGAAGAATTTACTGAGTCTCAGTGGAGGATTTGCAGGTTCTCCCAGCAGTGCCTTGGACAGATGGGCTTGAAAGTAGAACTGTCCTGACCCACTCTTGTCAGCTACCACAGCAGGCTATTTATTAGCTTGCATGTTTGAACTGTTGAATATTTAGGTCCACCCACTGTCCCCTGTGCCAAGACCACCCTGCTGCTACTCATGTCATGCAGATTTGGCACAGAAGCTGCATTTAAACAGCTAATGAGTTGCATGTTGAAGGACAGCCTGGTCTCCCCTCTTGAAATCCATGAAAGAGCTGTGACTTATCTTGGGCCAAGTAATCTACTAGCTACTGATAGCATTGCATCTTTCCTTAGACTAAAGCTACCTGCTTCAGTGTTGAAACAGATTTTGTGACATTTAGAAACAAAATATAGCTTTTTTTTTTTAAACTCCTAACAACCTATTTAAAAGAAAATTGCTGAATGTCGACTTGCCATTATGTAATGATTAAACAATAGTCCTCTGTGGGATAATTATACCTGCATCACCTCAGTATTAACATTAAAATAGTATTAAGCCTTGCTTATCTCTGTTTAGGAAGAATTGTACCAGTGAGTTAAGCTGGAAGCAAGATGCCCTTTCCAGTCCATCAATAACTGGAATCTCTGAGGTTGGTGAGTTAGATCGGCTGGCTGAGTTACTTTGTGCCCAAGAGCTTTTACAAAGTGAGCTGATGAGATGGGCAAAGTCCAGTGACTGGTGTGTGGTGCTCCCTCCATAATCAGAGTGGATCAATGGGGGCGTAGTGCAGCTGGCAGAGGTGCTGCCAAGAGAAATGCTCGGGAAGCTGCAGTGCCCGGTGAGTGCCAGAACCAGAAACTGCAGTCATCACATGAAGTTTCATTTGTAAGATTTTAACTTAAAACACAGAGGATGCAGTTTCATAGTAGGCTGGAGCCAGCCCTTAAAACAGCTTTGTCAAAGGTGTGACTTCCTGTCTCCTGGCCCAGTTGGCAGCCTGTTGTCACCCCATTCCAGTGATCATGTGGCCGTCAGAGTGAAGTGGAACTTGATTGTCACTTCTACCCCAAATCCATTTAAATTTGCAAATGCTGTTTGTGTTGGCAAAGGCAATTTAAATGGTCTCTGCACCACTCCCAGCTGACTGTTAATACCTACTGGGTGTTCTAAAAGTGATTAATGGGCTATGCATCTTTCAAAAAACTTTTCTTTTAACCTGCATGGTTTGAGTGACTCAGTGCTGTCACCACTCTAAAATATGTAGATGTTTTTACTGGCTTCATGACATCACAGGAGGATTGAAGAAGGTAAACATTAGGAATTTTAAGAGTATAGTAGTCTGTTTGATTTACCAGCCTGTTTAACTCAACTCCAATTAGATACTGTTCTCTTCCAGTTAGAACTTGAGACGAATGCTATCAATGAGAAGATTTACACTGATTTCCAGCTGTGAGGCTGGCAAAGTACCAGATAGTTGTCATCAAATGTCTCTATGCCCTTAATGGTGGATTCTTCCCCCTTCCTTGTGCTGGTCATACTGATTTTCTGATCCCAGGCTCAGCTGATAAAAGTAGTTTATTCAAAAAAGAATTTTGTGCTTTTTGTAAAGATACCCAAATCTTTTCACTGAGACTGCATCAGTATAGGGAGGGAGACAGGAGCAAGGCAGGGGAGATTTAGGACTTCCTCGCAGAGTAGCTGTCAGTTTAACTGTGGAGAGAAATGACAGCCTTGAGCTGTGTGTGGTTTCACATTTGGGGTTTTATTTGTGAGCTTCCTTCCCCTTCATGTGCTGGGCTGAGCGATACCTGTGTGGCTGAGCAACGAGGAACAGAACCCACTGGAGCATGTGGGGAGGGAAGGATATTCACAGTAGTGCTGGAAAAAAAGCATGTGGAATTACAGCTTTATTTCCTATAAACAGACTTGCATAAGCCAAGTCATCTGTTAGCTGGGCTTTTATTATTCCAGGTGGGTTAAATTCAAGGTGAGTTTAACAGAAGGGCTGAATGATCCTCTTGCACTTGATGATTTTCTAAATGGACCAAAACCCACCTCTGTTCATCCAAGTGGCAAAGGAAGGTAATAATAAGCTAATTTCACTATTAGTACAACTACCTGTGCATGCTGTATGCCCTGTGTAGGATAGGGCTGTAACACTTCAAAGTGCCTATGCTTTTGTGGAAATTTTGTTATTAGAATATTGAGCTAAGTTCAAGCAGTAACTCTCTTGTCTGCTGTGGAGACCTTCTGGAGTTGGTGTGCATTTTCCCATTTCCACTGTCTGCAGAGAGGAAGATTGGTGTTAAGCTAGTCTCTTCCACTCCAGAGCATCAAGTTAAAATACAAGTCCTAGGAGCAATTTGATCATTAACTGGTATCTCTGAATGCCAAATGTTTAAGATATACTGAGAAATTGCCTGTAGTTCTGATGTGTATCATGTTCTGATGTGTGACTTGCCTGTGTCTTCAGTTTTTATGTTTAGCATGCAAATTTCAAATTAAGGTTCCTAAAATACTACTTTCATCATGGTGCAAATCAAGTTAATTGTCACAAATTGCCATTGAGGTGGAAACCAAAAGGACCAGTTTCCTACAGAATAAGAATATTACCTATTTTTGTTTAAACCTGCAACAATTATCTGTATCAAATGCTACACCACTCAGGAGGAGTAGTTAATTTGTATACTGTTAAAAAAAAAAAAAAAGGAATAATTGTTGCATGCAGGGAAGCAGCTTTTTCTTCAGGAAGGGAGGGAAGCAAAAAAAAAAGAAAAAAACAACCCCATAGTGCTGAGGAAGCAGGACCAAAATTCCTTGGAAATTTGCTTTATACTAAACTCAGTCATCTAAGCATTACACACTACCTAACAAAGCCACTGGTGTTTGAGTTACTGTCAAGGGAACTTGATAATAAAACACCTTTAGTAATGGAAAACTTTAAACTTCTAGTAAGATTTTTTTTTTTAAATCATAAAATCAACCTAAGTTAACTTACAAGTACCATACTGACACTTTTCCAAAAGTATAAACCAAGAGGCTACTGTTTTGTCTGTAGACCTCTTTTATTGTTGTTAAGATTACCAGGCAGCTTTTTAGAGCATCAGACTTGCGTTTTAAAAATAATGTGGCCTTACGTGTTGCTGCCTTGTACAAATTCTTAACACTGTAGGCTTAAATAAAATCCTTGCAAGATACTGAAATGTCATGACAGAAAGCAAATTTTTAACGTGATTAGATTCCCCGTGCTTTATTTGCATGCACATGTGCTCTGAAAATGAGAGAAATTAAGTGTTTGCAAGCTGGGAGGAGAAGGGCACCGTGAGTATTGCTGAAAGAACATTTATTTAAACACAGTGTAAGGATAAGCCTCCTCAGATGCTGTTTCTGCTGAATTCTCCTCTGTCATGGTGCCTACTACATTCCATTGCTTTTGTCTGGGCTTGGTATTTGGGAAATTTTGGTGAGGGCTGGAAGGTGGGGAGGGGGGCACGCTGGAAGCTGGTCAGCAGTAAGGAGAGAAGGGCTGGTGTGGGAATTGTGGAGTGGGGTCAGGGTTTAACTTTAGTGGCCATTCATCAGATGATGATTGATTGCTCTGCAGTCCCGGGGGACGTTTAACAACATCTCTGCCCATCCCCCCGCCCCCTTTGAAAGCAGATGGACCAAAAAATGGGGAGAGCGACACCCAGGAATTCCTGCTGTTGTAAAATGTTTTTACGGTGCACTGTACAGCCTTTCCTGAAGCAATCACATTTATGGCCTTGCTGTTGTATTTCTTGGGCTGCTGTGGCTGTAAAAGATGAATAGCCCTGTAACATGGTTCACTGATTCTGTTTAAATTGAAGTAGGCTCCCTTTATTGTTTTGTGTCTAAAATTGTATGCCACCAATTCAGGAAATATTTCCTGTTTGGGAAATAATCAACCCATAGCTGATTTATTTTAAAATAAATCACTTTTAACTATCTCTAAAACTAGTCCCCTCTTCCTTCTGATTTCTCTCTTGGCTTAATTCCGGTGGAAATTCTAAAATACTAATTAATGTAGTGGAACAGTTTTAAAAAAAGAAATAAAAGCTCCTAAGCTTGCTTATTAATATTTTTCCCCTTACTGAATAGGGTGTTGTAGGGCACCAGTTTTTATCTTTAAAAATGGTATTTCTATTTAATTACTTAATAATTACTACAGAAAGAAAAAATTCATTAAATGCAATCTACACAGATTATAAATTTCTTTGAAAGAAGAAATCTGTCTCTGCTTCCATAATTCTTTCCTTGCTGCCTGTCAGAGCATTCATGTGGTTTGGAAAAACCAGAAATTATTGAAGGTGTTTTCTTATAAACCAATTTTTTTCTATGTTTGGGTAAATAGTAAAATTAACAGGACAATAGTTAATTTACAGCTTGATGGATCTTTGGCTGTATCATCTCTGCCTCTTCAGATAGCAAGGGGGGCAAATTTTTAGGACTTTGCTATAGGTACTGTTGGTTTTTCTGTTTTGGTGGGGTGGAATTTGTTTTTAAACTGAGTGTAAGCTGATGTCCACTAAGGAAGACTCAGTCTTACTCTTCCCTTCCCTCCTACTTCTCCTGCCCATCCACACTTCAAGACCAATCTTGTTATTTGTCCTGTAATGAGCAGGGAAGGAGCATCACAGTGCAGCAGCAGCAGTGAATGAACGTGGGGAGGCCCTCTCACATTGCTGAAACTGGGAGAAGGGGGCCTCTGCCAGCGTTTCAGTGCTCTGGGTGTGCATCAGTTCTGAACTGAGAACACAGCTGTGCATTGTCCTACACCTATCCTCAGTAGGATTTTTTTCTTTCCAGGGAGTTGCTTGTTTGGGGGATGGGGGAAAGGGGAGCTCTGGCTCCCCCCACCCCCCTCTATTTAGAACCAGGCATAGAAACTTAATCTAGCAGTACGTGACCTTTGTGGCCATGACCTAGGGACTGGGATGTGAGCATGCTTGAGTTTAACAATAAACTCCTGGCTGTGGCTCCAAGCACAGGCAAGTTGGATGCTGTGCCCAAGCCCCATCAGCCTAGCTGGCACAACCACCCCTCACTGTTGTGCCCTGCACAGTCAGAGACTTCCCAGCTTTATTCTCTGAGAGTGTGCCCCCTTTGCTGGGTAGAGCTGATGTACAGCCTGCTGGGTGCTCCTGACAAGTGTGTATGACACTGACCACAGGAGGAGAGCTGCCCTTGTACCCCTGCCAAGTTTGGGGGTTCTCTTGTAGTCTTTGTGCCCAGAAAGGAGTTTCTGGGGAGTTGCTAGTTCACCTTGAAGCTGACTCCTTCGGTGCCCTTCTGGTGGCTAGCTGGCTAGTTCCCCTCCCCACAGAGAGTAGTAGGGATTGTGCATTTGTGATTTTCCCCTCTGTGCACTTAAGGTAAAGTGTAGTGATGGAGATCAGACCAGCATAACTGCTTCTTTTTGCCCAAGCTTGCTAACACTATTGCTCTCTGTTTTAAATATGTTTTTACCTTTTTTGGTTTGTTTGTTTGACTAAGAAATAAATAAGGCCTTATCAATGGCTCTATAGTATTTACCTTGAGACTTGCCATGTCCTGTGTAATCTGCCTTTTTTTCCTACATGAGAATATGGCTTTTGTCATTCTTCATTCTGAATTCAGCAGTGATGTTTTCCACCACATTTTGGTGGGTGGCAAGAGGCAACTGAACAGTTTAAGCATGTTTTTTACTTTGGCTTGAGCAGCTGGGTGACTCTTATACCCAGTGGATGCTGTTACCTTGCAGCAGGAGTGGACTGAGTTTTTGCCTCTGGTATTGACTATTGTGGAGGACTAGTAGTAGATTTAGCTTGCTTCTGGTCTTCTGTTCATATGGTCACCATTTTCTTTTCAGCTGCTCTGCTTGACTGAGGCCCCAAATCCCGGCTGTATGTTTTTAAAGTATATCAAATTCATATGAGTTAACTTGATACCTTGTCTTGGTTTTCATTCTCTCTCAACTTCTCAGTTGGTTAAGTGGAGTTATTCAGCAACATGTAATAAACATTCCCTGTAATTTCAACAGAAAAATTACAGAACTTCATGTGCATGTGGACATTGTATACATACAACCGCAGTGTAAGGACAAGGATCCCTCTAGTTGAGGAAGATGATGTGTTTGCAATGCATTTCAGACCTGAGGCATTTTTTTACTTGGAAAAATGGGAATCTGAGACACTGCTTGAGGATTTAGTTTTTGAACAGAAGCAAACATAAGTCTGTCCCAGTTTCCCTACAGTAAAACTCAATTTCAGAAAAAAAAAAAAAGGGCAGGTTTTAGTAAAATCTGACATGTGCATGCAATCACACACATACCCCTTTGAGAAGTTAATCCATATACCACTTCAGCTGTTGTGCTTATAGGAGCTTAAAATGTCACTTTATGCAACCCAGGCAATCCAAGGGAATCACCTGTCCTGTCCTTTCCCTTGCTTTTGAGGGAGAAGGGAAAGGGAGATGTTATGCACCGTATCATGAGCTGTTAGCTGGAGTCGGGAGTGGCTGGATGACAGCTGGGAGAAGACAGGCATATCAAACACTTGTCCAATCTTTGTTCTGCTCTTACTCCTTTCTATGAGGTAGGCTTCAAATATCTGGTGATAGAAAAGTTGTTCATAGCGTGAAACCTCGTGCCATTGTACTGTTCCACGGTAATACAGATTTTCTATTATTACACTCTAAGAAAAATTGTGTGGTTAAGAGCAAGACTTGAATACAGAACTTTCTTGTGCTGGAGTGTTGTGCTCCTTCATTTGCATCTTTGGAAACAAAAACTTAAGAGAGCTGATTTCTCCTTCCCTCAAAGAAAACAGGCTTCCATGGAAGTTACTATTTCTGTGTGTTACTTCCCTCTACTGGATGGAATGGGAGCGGCTACGGATGATGAATGGATCTGGCTTTCAAGGCTAGCATCTTGGTCTAAGTTGTGATTTGAGTGTAGGGTTTGGAAGTGCTTTGTGAACAGAACAGGGATTTAGTGGTAACCCACAGGTCACTATAGCATTCAAAAGCTCTGATGGGCATGATAAAGTTCCAGTCTTGTTTTCCAGCTCAAGCATCTGGAAGCATCTCTAGCATAGAAAACACTGTAATAGCAAAGATTTTTTGCTTTGTTGATGGAAGTGGCAGGGGGGAGTTTTGCCTAATATTGTTGCTGTCCTGAACCTAAGGAATTTGCATATTTTGAAAAAAGATGCTGGTTCTTGGCATGCATGGTTGGTTTTCTCCTTGTGAGCAGTGGGTGTGCTAGTGTTGCAGCTCTCCAGTGTGTTGATTATTGAATGGCCCACTTAAGAGAGAGTTTGGTGTTTGTATTTGCAGGAAAAGTCTTCACCTGAAACTTGCCATAGATACCATCTCCAATCTGTAAGTGTTGGCAGATGGCTTCCGCTCTTTAAGAGGAGCTGATGTGGCCACTCTTCCTAGTATTGTATTGCAAAGAAAACAATGACACTTCCATCTAACTGTTGGGGCATGATTTGGAGTTTACTGGGAAGGATAGCTGTGGAGGAACTATTGTGAAGTCTTTGCCTGTAGCTACTGCATCTAGCCATCTACTTTATAGTTCAGCTTTTGGATTTTTTTTACACATCCTGCCTCTGTTTTCTTTTCAGTTCTTCTTTATGTAGTGAGAAATGTTTCTATTTTTTTCCCCCCTGCTTGCAGGTACTGCATTTCTACTGTGATACTTGTTCTGTCCCCATATGTCGGGAATGTACCATGGGACGACATGTGGGTCACAGCTTTATCTACCTCCAAGACGCCCTACAGGACTCCAGGACTCTGACAATTCAGCTCCTGGCAGATGCTCAGCAGGGACGACAGGCTATTCAAGTAAGATACTCCCAACTTGAGAGTACTTTATTTCCTCCTCCTTCTCCCCCCTCTCCCCCCCAGCTTGTCTGTTACAGGGCAAGGTGTCAAGGCAAAAAGCTCTCTGCTTCTGCTGTCAGTCTTCTCACCCCTTCTGTTTTCTCAGAGCTCTGACAGAAGAGGCGGTGGAGCTGAAAATAAAGTGCTGTTATATGAGTTTTGCATTCTTGCAGCATAATCCTGTCATGTAAATCACAATATATATGAAGCGCTGTACAAATGCACTTGAGTGTGAAGCATTTCAAGAAAGCTCAGATCTTATGTGGCAGTGCCAAACCTGGTTTTGTTTTTACGACTGAGACTTTCTTTGAGCATCTTCCTGCCTGTATAGCTTCTTGCACTCTGCCTACCTTTGACTCTCGTTATGTCTTCAGTGTTGCCATCAAATACAAAATACTAATCAGCTGCTGGATTGGTGTGAAATTCCTTAACCTGCATGTGCAGAGGATCTAGAGCTACCTCCATGTGAGGATTGCTCTGCACACACAAATGCGCAGTCTGCTTATTACTTTGCTCTACCTCAGCTGTGTTTTATAGCACAAATATAAATACCTGGCAAGGGCTAGAAAGAAGGTAAGCACAGTGCTTCAAACTAGAGAAGGAATTTTTTTTGAGTAAACATTTGTAGAATGTCATGGATAGAGAGTTAAATTACTTTCCAAATTGGGTGAGCTTTCCTGGCACACATACAAGGTGTAAACAATAATTAAAATAACCCAAAGCTCATTGTCTTCCCTTTGCTGCTTGTTTCTAGTAAATGAGGGAATTAAGCTTGTTCTGAGAGACAAGAGCAACTAATTAGTCTCTCATTAACTTTTTGCTAGTGGAATGATAATAGTTTATGTTGGTACAGATAAGTAATCAGTTGTTGACATTTTCCTTCATCTTCTGATGTTAACTTGTTACACCAGCACAGTAAACAAGTTTTTGGAGCTGGATGGCTAACTTTAAATTCCAGCTTCAGGCAGAATCCTGGAAAACAGCATCTTCCAAGATTTGTTTTAAACTAGGTTATAAAGCTCTTCCGCAGTATCCGTAGGATTCGCACATCCCCCAAAATGACAAGAAGGAAGGAATTATACTTGTTTAAAGACCATCACTGGGGCAGTGTTCTGAATTCCTCCAGGCTGTCCTAGACAAGGGCTTGCCTGTAAGTAGTTAAATTACTGCTTTTGACCCCCCAGGGCTCTTAATCATCTAACTGGTACAGCTGAATCATCTAAGGACTGTTTTTTGGAGTAGAAACTAGCAGGAGATCATGGAGCATCACTCTGCTACTATTGCATAAATGCTTCTGTGCCTGATTTTCTTCCCACTGAGTTTGCTTTGTTCATTCCTCTCTTATCTTTTTCTGGCTTTTATGCTGAAGGCTCCTGCCATTGTGGTAAGCTGATTGTTACTTGGTGGTGCAGGTAAAAGTTTCATGGTACTGGCTATGCTCATGTGACTTGAACAAGCAACTCTTCTGAACTTAGCTCATGCAACTTTGCTCTGGTCTGGCTACAGCCCATCCAGGTTAAGAGGCAGGCTGTCTTGGAAGTATTAGCTGAGCAGCTTGTATAAAGATCTGTAAAATGAACCATGTTTTCAAGAACTGAGTTGTTTCATTAGCTTAGTGGGATTTTTAATCTGGACCACTGCACAGAAGAAGAGCTAGTAAGCAAACAGATCAGTGATAAAGTTAACAGGGTGGAAATCTGTGTGTGCATGTGCAGGAATGGGAAAATTGTTCAGCCCAAGCCAGCTACACCTACAGCAGCAGCAACCAGAAGAGCATGTGATACTGCTAAAAGCAGAGGTGCCTTTCATGGAGCAGAGCTCTTCTCCTTCTTGGGACAATATGGCTGGGAAGCTATATGTTTATCCTAGGGAGGAGACAGCATGTCAGCATGAATTCAAAACAGACTCTAAAACAAGTAGTCTCTAAATTAAAAGAAATTGGCTTGAGTGGTTCTCTTAAAAGTACAGAAGTAGTCAACAGAAAATTAAATGCCGGTACAAGCTGTAATATGAGGAACACAAGCCTGGAGCTCTAAGAGGCTTGAAAAGTAATACGTTGTAGTAACACTTCTTAGTGGGACTGATACATACTGCTGTACCATAAACTCTTTTTTAATAGGCTCTGAAAGTGATAGCTCCCCTGACAGGAGATGTTGAGGATGGATGAGGAGGGGTAGTTGAGAGTAAATGGGAAAAGGTGGAATTTGAAGGGCGTTGCAGGAGAGAGGAAATCAAGCCATGAGTCAACTGGCTGGAGAGTATCTGGTTAACCAAAGTTGAAGGCTTTTAGGAAGAAATGTTTATTTAAGCTCTTCCTGTGGCTTTGGAGGAAAGATTGTTTTTCAGACTTAAAAAAAAAATGCGGTGAGTTGGGATACATTTCGACCTCTTGATCCACTGAAGCCTGATGTAGTCTGTCACTCCAGAAGAGTCCAAACCTCACTTTTCAAGGAAGTTGAAGTCCTCTGTAAGAAAGAAGCAAGCCTGAGAGCAAGAAACTTGCTATTTTTTCCTCAGTGAAATTTCTGCAGCAATGGAAAGCCTTCCACGCTTCCTTGTGCTATGATGGTCCTGGCCTGCATTCCTAAACCTGTCTCTGACATGACCACTTGTATGGTGAACTGATCCAGCTGAAAGGGTAGCCTTTCTGTGGGTTTACTTTTTGGCTGGGCCCATCCCCTGGCTGGTTCACTGCAGTGCTGCAAGGACTGCTGATGGTGCCAGGGAATGAAGCAGCAGCATCCAACTGGGTTGCTGGTAGGACTCTTTCTTATTTCAGAGGAAAGCTATACTCCTAGCTGGGATACTTTTCCAGCCTTTTCAGAGACTCAGATTGATTCACAGGGTGACATGAAAGCCAAAGTTGACACTGGATAAATGGTGTGGGAGGAATCAGGACTGCTGCCTTTCTATATGGGGAGCATGTCCCGCTGCCTTGTTTTACCTCATGAAAGTGCACACTTAGCTGTCTTCTTTCAGAATTTTTTCCAAGGACTAGGTCGCAAGCTGAACGTAAATCTGTTATGGTGAAAGATAGATGGCTTCTTCAAAATGTCACCTTCTTAAAATACATCTATACGTGTGTAACTGTATATATGTATGGATGTATGCATGTAATCTAATGCACTTGCATAACACTAAAGCGCTGAGTGCTCATGTTCGTTTAGGGTCAGTTTCCAGGTGAACATGTTAAAATACGTTTTAATTTGTTCATAAAGTGGGTTTATTGGAAAACAAAATAAATTCTTCTTAGCTGAGCCTATAAGGGGTTTTGCTGGGGTGCTTGACCATGCAAGCTTCTCCCTGCCTGGGGAGACTGGTCATGTGCAGAACATAGTGGGAGCTGCTCTCTTATCTGCCGTGAAAGGCTTAGGAGCTTCCCTCCCAAATTTGTGGGTGAAGTGGTATGAAATAGATTAACACCTTTACGGGGGGTGAGGGAGGAAGAGGCTGGCTAGAGGAGGAAGCTGATCTGTTGCCCTGAGCCTCTGCCCTTCGGTGGGAGCTTCCCTATGGGTTGCCATATGGATCTGTGCTGCTGGGAGGTCGATACCTGAGAAGGATGGCACTGCTGTGCTGCAAGGGATCGTTTTGGGGTTGTCACATTGAGTTAGCTCAGGCAGCCTTGTGCATGGCTTTGAAGTCAGGCTTGCAGGTTTGAGAATCTGAAATGAAGCTTTGTCAACAAAATGGAGTCAATTGTGCTTTGCTGAAGCTGGGATTTATATCAGGAGGCTGAATTTCTTTGAACTTTTAGTCATTGTTTTGTGTGGTATTTCAGTGAGTTCCTCAGTGCAGCATATGAGCAGATGGTTATTGGGGAAGATGGATTTGACACGTGTCACTGTCCAAATTACTGTTCTGTATAAGACTGTAGACAAAAAGTCTGTTCTTGCAGTACAAACCAAAATGAGAATTTAGTTGTATCTGGCATGAGTTAACCTGGCCTGTAGCCCTCCCTCCATCAAAGCTTCTTTTAAAATTATCTTTGTGAGGAACTTCAAGTGAGGATGTTTTAGTGTTTTACATGCATTAGACTGAAACCTTTAAATTGGTCCATCTACTGTGATTTGTGCTATAGCTGCACCAGTATTACTACAAATTCACTGTTAAGTTTGTTAATCCTGGTACCTTTCACTGCAATTATGTAGCATCTTTCAGTTATTTTTCTAATGTAAGAACATTAGGAAGTTTGTATCCTGTTCTTGATGCTGGAGAAAGCCAACTGGTTGTTGGTCCTGGTTGTTTTATCCTGCTTCGACACAATAATTGGAAAAGTTCAGTGAAACAAGCCCACTGTATCCTTTTGTGCCTTAAGGAACTGAAAACAAACCACTTATGGCTGGAACACCTCCCATTTGGTGGAAGAGGGCTAACTTAAAACATACCAAAAAGTTTCCTTCAGGATTTTTTTGTATTTAATGTGCTTTTAAAGTCCAGAAGGGAGTTTGTCAGAGAAGCATTTCAGCTGTTTGTTCCCTTCTAAGTAGGGTTAACTTAGTCTTAAATTCTTAGTGGTTAAACAGCAAATCCTCCATACTGAGGTAGGTAGGTGTATATTTAGTATTTTTTATTCAATACCTCTGGTCCATTTGCCTCTCAAATACTGAAGAATTCCTCAGCAGAACCAAAATTTGCTTTTGAATTTGAATTTTCTCTCCAGAGGTTTGCACCTTTGTTGGAAAACTTGAGATTGGGAAACCTAAATGTCAGAATTAATGCCTGAAAAATTATATCTCCCTCCATCTTTGGATGGATGGATGGAATAAAAAAATCCTAGGGACTTTTTCAAATATGTTCATGCAAGCCAGCATTGATGGATTGCAGTACAGTTACCATAAGCAGCCTTTATATATCTCATGGTGCTGCTACTGTGGTGTCTTGTGCTGCAGTTGGTTCAATTGGATAAATTCCTGGACTAAATTGCTGTGATTTAACACCATGGCTCAGCATCTGGGTTAACAGGCCCTGCTGTTTTAGAGAACTGAGTTAGCCTTTTCAAGTAACTGTGCTGTGTGGACGTAACTGTGGGCATACTGATTTAATTTGGGTATCAGACAGCAGAAGCCACACAGGGAGGGCATCAGCACCTCTGTTGTAGCTCTTCAGAGCTCAAGCTTTATAATAGTTTTTCTTTCTCCTGGAGCATTTTATGTTTCTGATAGTACTTTTTTTTTTCCATTTAAAAAGTAGCACTAGTGAAAACTTGGGAGTCTAGAACATTAAATATTCCATAGGAATATTTAGGTAAACATGAAGTAGATTTTTTTTTTTTTATAACTTGGGGCTCTGGTTCCTGCTGTTCAACAGAAGATAGGAAATACAAAAAAAATTACTGAATGCTACCACTCTACAAAATGGCAAGTCCTGATTTGGGCACCTCTGTAGTCAGCATGGATATCTAGAAGCAGGGCCAATAATGATACCCTGCTGCTTCTGACTCTGGCAGCTGGTTTCTTCACAGGTGTGTATTGTACCATCAGTTGCCACTGGAGCAAGATCATCATTATTTTTTCCCTCAGGTGGTGAAAGACAGATAAAGGGGAGCTCACAGAGGTGTCCCACCTAAAGGGAGCTTGCAAAGGGCACCCAGGTTCCAATACAACTTTGCCCTTCACCTTTTACTCAAAACTGAAACGTGCTGGTAGCAATAGCTAGTGATGGATATCTGCATTGCTTTCCTTCATGCAAACTCATTTATCTGCCTCACTGGAAGCCTGTGTGCAGTTTCCTTGTGTGGTGGCCCCCCTGGAACATGTCACCTGCACAAGGACTGTTGCTACTTCAATTGTACTCTTGAGGAATTGGAAGTACTAGTTTCAACCCTAAAGTTTACAAGATACACTGCAAAGTAGTGTTTTATCTGTTTTTACTTGTTTTTAACAAACACAAGGCACTGGTGAAATCTCTAATAGAATGGGGGGGTGGTATTGACTGTTTTTGGAGCCCTGAGAAGCCACAGGTGGAGAGGTACAGCTGCAAGTAGATGATTTACTTTATTGGCCAACAGCAGGAAACAAAACAGTTGTTCTCCATCTCACATTCAGTAACCCAGCACATTTCTTGGATAAACACAAGCCATGTCTTCTATCTAAGTGTGTGAACTGGTTGGCCATCTAATTCACTAGCATTGGAAAAACTATGATGTACCATGGGGAGAGAGCATCATAAAAGCTAATTTTCTTTATAAATATTTGTTGTTGAAAATATTGTGTGGTGTCTGACAGAACAAGAAACACTGCTGCTTAACATGCTTTCTAAAACATTGACCTCTCCGAGACAAGTTCTGCAAAGAAAATGTCTGCAGGAGTGAGTTTTCACAGCAGAACTCTGACATCTTATAGTAATCAAAGTGAAGAAGGGCTTTCCATGTGAAGAAGACTCCCAAAAGTTGTACTTAACACTCTTGGCTGCTGCTTCAGCTATAAATAACTTGCTCTTGCTGTTTCCTGCATTGCACCTCTGCATGTTTGATGCTGTTCTAGCTTCCTAGGCTGTTCTAGCTCATTTGGGCAGAGTGCAGGGACCCTCTGAATTTTACCAAAACTTCACCAGTATCCTGGATGATATTAGAATTTTGGGCATTCCTTCACTGATGTGAGCTGTTCATACTCAGGCAAGTAAAAATAAATCCAGATGATGACATGAGTAGTTGGTAGAAGACCAGTTGTGCATAGCTGGTTCCTATAGCTGAAAAATCTCAACATCCATAGGGAATTACTATCTCTCCTGCTATGATGGAGTTCTTGAAAGGTGGACTCAGGTTTTAGTGGAGATTGATGAGGGAAGTTGGGATTGCTCTTATGCCTAAGGTCTAATAAGGGAGGCATATATATATATATATATAATGGTTCTAAATGGGTACTGAGTACAAAAAGCAAAAATGAGTAAATCAAGATTTTTATGCTTTCACAGACATTGTTAAAATTGAAATGTGAGTGGATAGTTTCCCTGACACTTCTCAAGGTGGTACCTCTTTCTCTTTGCAAGAGGAGGAAGCGGTTTTTGCTGTACTTGGTGAGAATCCAGGTCTGTTTTGGAAGAAGTGCATGGTTTTCCCCTGCAGTAGGACAGCTTCTGTATTTGAATAGCAAAGAGGAGGTAATAGAGGCACAGTATTCTTATGTGTGGCCTCTTCTAGCTAGGTCTGAGGCCTATGGGCTTTTATGAAGTCTTAATCCATGGCCAGTTGCGACTTCATGTCTACTTTGCTACATTTTGTAATGAGATTTTCATTTTTTGTTAAATTTGCCTGCCAGAAGCTTTGTGAGAGAGCAGGGCAGTTCAGCCTCCAGTGGGACTGGGATGTATAGGCTGTCTGTGAGTTTGAAGACATTCCCTGTTAAAACTGGAGTGAAGGTGACTCTGGGAGTTCATGAAGGAGGAGGAACTGAAAGACCTGTTCCTCTTACTGAGCCTTACTGGGCTGCAGGCTGGCTGTCAAGTAGCACTCCTGTTTTCCCCTGACATTTTTCAGGAGAGTTCTTTGGAGTAAAGATAGAAATGTTGCCTTGTCTGATTTTGTCAGGGTTGTCTTCAACCTGTCTAGGAGAGAGAGAAATCACCTGGCCAAGTTAGTCTTCCTTTTTCTTTCAGAAAAGGATCTCCTATGTGACCCAGAGGAATAAATCTAGTTCAGACTAGTTTTCTTAAAACAACTTATCTGGAATGAAAATGTCCAAGTAATGCTATATTTAAGTTTTTATGTTTTAGCATTCCAGTTGTTGGCATAAACTAGATGCTGCTGAACTAAGAGTTCAAAAATACTAACAATTATTCAGTGAAAAATGACAATGTACTGTCTGACTTTCTAGATGATGCTGGATCACATTGGGTAGTACATAGGTTGTTGTAACAGGTGGTTCTTAGATTGGTATCTCCTCATATGTACAATTAAAATGAAGGTATCTTCCTGACGGTTCTGAATGTATAATAAAGCATTTAAATTCCTTTTTAGCTGATTTCAATGAGCCTGCATTTCTGAGGGGGAAAAAAAGTGTTTCCTAATGTTCTGAGGGGAACCTCTGTTTCTGTTTCAGTCTGGCTCTGCCCTCTCAATGCCCTCCCTTCCAGTGTATGTATGCTTGTAAGAACCCCCCTCTTTTTTAGGCTGAATACCTTCACAAGCCATGGATGTGTTCTAGAATTTTGTAACTAATAAGTTGCTATCTTTTTAACCTCTTTAAAGGTCACAGGTTCATCTGCTGGTTCACTGTATGACAAATGGGTGAAGGCCTAGTAGGAGACTAAGAGTTGTCACTTTATGCCTTTACCTGAAGGCCTAGTGAAATGTAAGCAGCAGTCCTCTGTTGCATTTTTAATTGGTTTGGTCGAGCCTTCAGTGTGCTTGTCTTTTTTTCTCCCCAGCTGAGTATTGAACAGGCCCAGGCTGTGGCAGAGCAAGTGGAGATGAAAGCGAAGGTGGTGCAGTCTGAAGTCAAAGTAGTGACCACTAGACATAAGAAGGCTTTGGAAGAGCGGGAGTGTGAGCTGCTCTGGAAGGTATGCACCCTTACATTTGTGGTTTGTCCTGCTGACAGGTGCTTTTCAAACTGAAAAAATACTCAAACTATTACACAGCCAGATTCAGATATCAGGGAAAACTGCAAGTTTCCTTAATGCTTAACCGGAGCTGCTGGTGGGGTTTTTCAGGGGCTGCTGGATGCTCAGAGCAGCACAGCCCCACTCGTGGGCTGGGCACTCCCCCTGCTGGCCCAGCAGCTGCCCCGAGAGGAGATTCCCTCTAATCAATGTCTCCAAAATATCTTTAATGTGCTGCTCTAGAATTAGGTATATGCTATAATTGGTTTTCTGATCCACACCTCATAAAGGACAGGAGCAAAGTTCTATATCCTATCCTGTCCTTTTTAGTTTTTAGAAAGGCTAGTAAGAATTCTGTGAGACCAGCTTTCACCATCCCTATCCTTAAAAACCTTTACTGTCAATCAAGGTAGCATCTTCCCTCTGATTTTTTTTTTTTAACTAGTATTAGAAAAGAGTACTCTCCAGCAAGAGAGTACTGTACCATTCTGAGCTGATGGGCTCATTTTCAGCTACAATGCATGTGTGGTATTTTGAGAGAAGGAAAGGAAGTAACAGGCAAGTTTCTTATTCCAGAAAAGTAATTCAGTGGTTATGGTCCCCTGCAAGAAAAGCTTTATTTCCTTTTGTAAATGTCAATAGAAAGATTGAAATTGCACTTTATATAGTTAATGTACTTCGAATGCTGCTTTGAGGTTTGGATTGAGGGAGATGAGTTCACTTTTCATTGTTAACCTTCTGCAAGAAGCTTGACAGCCTTCTCTTCTAAGGTATTCCTAGTACAGGAGGAATAAGATCTGCCCCTAAGCTCTTTTTATCCTATGGTGCTCTACAAATGCACTCTTGTTGGAATATCTGCACTGAGAGCAAGTTCTCTTCAAGTTGGAAAACATTATTTTAAGAAGGGAACATGGTGGTGGTAAATGATTTTAGCAAAACAAACTCAGTCTATCAAGCATGCTAATGAGCAATTTTGTATATCAGAGTTAAGTCTTAAAGATTAAGCTGAGACTTAAGATCAGTAATTTGTCTTGGACAACTATTGGAAGAAGCATCTCCAGTTTATTATTTTACAGTTTGGTAAAACCTACATAACCCAAGTTACAGCATGTTTGTATATATGTTGTCTAGTCAGTGTCTAACAAGGAGCCTTCAGACATTGATTCCTCCTTCACTAAAATGCATTCTGGATATTGTTTTGTGACCAAGAAGGTATTCAGACATCAGGGAATATACTTTAGCAACAATAAAGCAATGACATGTGATATTAGTTTTACAAAGCCTGTGTTTTTGCCAGATGGCCCAAAGTGGTTTTTCACAAGTAAAGGTAGACACAGGCTTATATAGATGAGATACAGAACAGACATTTTTCACCAACTTCAATCCATCAAGCAGGGACTGGCAGTAACCTTCTGTATTATTTGAAATGCATCCTGTTTTAAAGCACAAGCTCAGCATGACTGCCAGTATTTACAAGAAAATAATAAAGTAATTGGGCCCTAAAATCCCTAGAGATAGACATCTGGTATTATCCAGTCACATGAAAGCAGTTCTGGCAGGCAGGGGAATGACAGGAGCCCACATGCATTAGCTGATGCTGACTCCCAGCCTCAGCTCCATGGGACAACAACTCACCTTCTGAAATTGGACTCAGTTCTGGTTAGTGAAGCCTCAACCTCTGCTCTTCTTGAGAGGCTGCAGTAACTTCTGTCCTCCCTGGGGGCTGAATGAGATGTGCCTTTGGATGATCTGTCAAGTACCTTGCAACAAGTAAACAGAACAGTATTTGAGGAAGCAAATAATTACTAGTAAGCAAGTGACTCTTGCTTTCAAATGTCACTCTGATGCAGCAGATCTGCAGAGTAGGAATGTATGGTTTTGCCTTGAGGGTAGGAGAAAACTAATAATCCTAATTTTGGCTAAGTAATTAGTTTTCCTTGTTTCTTCTTGTCTACTTCATGATTTTTAGAGGTTTGTTCTGCAGCTGTGTGTCAGCATGCTTTAACAACTGTCCAACTGGCTTTTATGAAGAAGGGAGACTGAGGGAAATCTGGGTTGTGGTCTGTCTTTGCTAATGTAAGCACACTTTTCTCTCCCCCCTACTTCCCACAAGGTGGAAAAGATTCGCCAAGTCAAGGCCAAGTCACTCTACTTGCAAGTTGAGAAGTTACGTCAGAACCTAAACAAGCTGGATAACACCATTAGTGCTGTTCAGCAGGTCCTGGAGGAGGGTCGTACCATGGATATTCTTCTGGCTCGGGACCGCATGCTGGCTCAGGTGCAGGAGCTGAAGAACGTCAGAGGCCTTCTCCAGCCACAGGAAGACGACAGGATCATGTTCACCCCCCCTGACCAGGCATTGTATATGGCCATTAAATCAATGGGCTTTGTCAGCAGCGGGGCTTTTGCTCCCTTGACCAAAGCCACGGGGGAAGGTCTCAAGCGTGCGCTGCAGGGCAAGGTGGCCTCGTTCACCGTGATGGGCTACGACCACGACGGGGAGCCTCGCCTTTCGGGGGGTGACATGATCTCCGCAGTGGTCATGGGCCCCGACGGAAACCTTTTCGGGGCAGACGTCAGCGATCAGCAGAACGGGACCTACCTTGTCAGCTATCGTCCCCAGCTGGAGGGAGAGCACCTGGTGTCCGTGATGATGTGCAACCAACACATTGAGAACAGCCCCTTCAAAGTGGTGGTGAAGTCCGGGCGCAGCTACATCGGCATCGGGCTGCCGGGGCTGTCCTTCGGCAGCGAGGGAGACAGCGATGGCAAGCTCTGCCGCCCCTGGGGTGTCAGCGTCGACAAAGAAGGCTTCATCATCGTCGCCGACCGCAGTAACAACCGCATCCAGGTGTTCAAGCCGTGCGGGACCTTCCATCACAAGTTTGGCACGCTGGGCTCCCGGCCGGGCCAGTTCGATCGCCCCGCCGGCGTGGCCTGTGACGTTTCGCGGAGGATCGTCGTGGCCGACAAGGACAATCATCGCATCCAGATCTTCACGTTCGAGGGGCAGTTCATTCTGAAGTTTGGGGAGAAAGGAACAAAGAACGGGCAATTCAATTACCCATGGGATGTGGCTGTCAACGCAGAGGGCAAGATCCTGGTCTCTGACACGAGGAACCATCGCGTTCAGCTGTTCGGGCCCGACGGCGTCTTCCTCAACAAGTACGGCTTCGAAGGGGCGCTCTGGAAGCACTTTGATTCCCCCAGAGGTGTGACGTTCAATCACGAGGGCCACTTGGTAGTGACGGACTTCAACAACCATCGCCTCCTGGTCATCCATCCAGATTGCCAGTCAGCACGCTTCCTGGGCTCCGAGGGCACCGGCAACGGCCAGTTCCTGCGCCCGCAGGGAGTGGCGGTGGATCAGGAAGGGCGCATCATCGTGGCCGACTCCAGGAACCACCGGGTGCAGATATTCGAGTCCAATGGTAGCTTTTTATGCAAGTTTGGCACTCAGGGAAGCGGCTTTGGTCAGATGGACCGTCCTTCAGGTATAGCTGTCACCCCTGATGGCATGATTGTTGTGGTCGACTTTGGAAACAATCGAATTCTCGTCTTCTAATCTGTGTTTGAATTAGGAAGAAACTGTCTCAGGGAAATTCTTCTAAGAGAAAATGAAAAAATACAACGTTAATTCAAACCTACCTCATCTTTAATTTTTTTACAGATGAATGTACTTACCTTTTCTGCAGGGAGTGACCCTGTAAAATTGAATTCTATCTACCTCATTGTCCTCCCTTCCCTCCCCGGTTTCTCGCCTCCTCCCCATTCCCACATACTCATAGTTCAGAACGTTTTACCTCTTTTCCCCCCGATGGGGTTTCATGCACAAACAAGTGTTGCTGTGCACATTAGGTGGTTTGTGTGGTGAGTTCTGTTAGACTAAGCCAAGAAAGGCGCTATGTAACTTTTTAAATGGAGAAAATGCTAGTAGGTGTTTGTAGAGAATTTGTGTTCTTGACCATTCTGCAGTTCTGTGGGTGGGGATGCGGGAGGGAGGGACATTTGTTGTTGGTTTTTTGGTTTTGGTTTTTTTTTTCTTTTTGAATTGCTGCTGCAGCAGAGAACTTTTTCCTGTTCTCCTTTTTATACCTCAGTGTGTTTGATTTACTGGTGAGCACAGCATCTTGTTCCCAGACAACTTTGAACATTTTATGAAAGTGAGTGGGATTTGCTTGCCAGGAAGAGCAAGTTTGCATCTTTTTTGGCTTTTCTGTGTAGTTTTTTACTCAAACACAGTAATTTAACAGCACAAAGTGAAGCTGATGAAAATGCACAAAAATTCTTTAAGTTTAAACCAAATTGTTCATTTTAGTGGCTTAGTGCAGTCATTGTAAAGCTTAGATAAAAAGCAAGGCTTCCTTTAATGTATCCTTGTCATTGAGAATTTAATTTTTACCCCTTTTCAAATGAAAGCTAAATTAGTTTGAAAAAAATTACTGTTTCTTTTTATCGGTGTCCCTAATCAAGGTAACAGAAGAGGTTGGGAGGAACATTGAAACAGGGAAAGTCAAAACCCTTTTGATTTATTTTTTTGTGAAATGACTTAGTGTTTTTTGCCCCTCCCCATAGAGAAACTTTAAGGGAATAACGTTTGAATTTGTTAGAACAGAAGTGGTACCTTTTTCCAAAAGTAAGAAATAAGCACAGCTTTGGAGATTCAGGGTGTGTTTTGGAGAAGTCAACAGTTGTTTTGCTTTGTTTTGTTTTGTTTTTTTGTTTAGAGAGGATTGCAATAATTCTTATCAGTGATGTTTTTTTTTTTTTCTTTCATCTTCTGGCTTCCCCAAAGAGCTGGACTTGAAGATTTTGGGAATATCTACTGTAGCTTTTAAGGTGGGTGGGGTGGGCCTGTAGCTCCCTGCTGCAGGATCTCTGGCTACAGATCCAAGTGAAGAGTTACCAATACCAGCTTAAGGCAAACTGCATCAAGGTGAAACTTTGCTGCTTTTTTTTTTCCCAGGGCAGTACCAAAGAATCCTGTGTAAAATTAATGTATATGATACTTAAAAGCTTGGAGGCAGGGGGTAGTTTGCCCTTTCGGGGATATAGAATCAAACAGGTGTTCTGAGAAACAGAAACTTCTGGGGAGAATAGAGATCTCTTTAGCAAAACGTGGCTTTGAGTCCCGGGAAGGATTTGGTTTTATTCTTCAGTTTCTTGCATTCCGGTTTAGCTGCTCATGCAGATGCGGTCTCCACAGACCTGTAGCTTCACCCCTTCTGGTGCTGGCGAACAAGAAGTGTTTAAAGTGGGGAACAGAGGGCTCTTCTGTCTCTCTGCAGTGGAAGAACTCATGTGTCAGTACTCTTGGGTTTGGAAATGCCATGGGATTTACCTTACTGTTTGCAAGAGAAGATCTCTGAAATGTAAATATGGTCGTTGTCAAAAAATCTGAAGAGCCTTAACCATCCTGCAAGGAAAGGGTTCATCTCTCTGCCAGCCACCATGCACAAAAAGTGACCTGAGGTTGAAAGGCTCTTTACAAGTTCGTGAGAAATCACAAGGTGCACTTTCCTTCTTGCTGCTTTTCCCCTCCAAGGAGTGTTAACTTTCTGGGTTTTGTAGAAATGCTGATGGTGTATGCAGACAGAGGGAGTTGCCATTTTAGAGGAGGCTTAAACTAAAGGACCAGAAAGAGACAAGAAAGATTCATGAGATGGAGAAACCTCTTTCAAAAGAAGTGTGAGGAAAAACACCTAAATTAAGTTGGATAAAACAACTGTGCTGCCTTTCAGCCAAAGCCTCAAGGAAGCAAACTCTTCAAAGCAGTGTGTTTCAGTTAGGCTTAATCCTAGGATGGCATGGTTTAAAAACAGTCTTGAAAGGATAATCTTTTATACAGATGTCTGTCATTAAATTTCTGTGGCCGCACAAAATGCGTATGAGAGAGAGCTAGTTTACCTTCAAGTTTTGCAAGTTCTGCCTGTGTACACACCTCCCTTCTTGGGTGTGGCCTACAGCTGTGACAAATGTCCATGGTTGTCTTGTATTATTCAGCCCAAGAATTATTTGCAACTTGGGCTGTGAAAAGGAATAGCCTGCAAGATCTAGATACCAAAGAAAACTGGTTTAAAAAGCTTTAATGTTTAGTCTGCAGTGTCCTTGCATTTATCTATTATGTCTTAATGAAAATGCCAGGTCTCTAAATACTTTGACCAGAGTGGCTGACAATATTGAAGTGTCCTAGAAATGCTCTTGTGTTTAAATGCTTGTGGGGTTTGCCCTTCTCTGGGGCTAGAAGGGAGTTGTTTTTCCAGGCATTAAAAAAAAATAAAATGAAATGTGTGCAGTCACGATTGTGTGGAACTGGAGGAATGTTTTGCCCCCCCAGCCTGCACCGTGTGGAAGGTGACAGACTCTGAAGTTACCCTTTGCTGTTTTGAATGGAGCCATTGCACAACCCCCCAGCCCAGCTCAGTCAGGAAGAGGAATGACTTGAACTCTTTCTACGTTGCTGTCTATTTAACTCAGTGGGATTTGCTTGCAAACCGAACCTTGAGTGTTTGACCTCATGTGTTGGGAAGCTTTTTCGTTTTAAAAACACTACTATTTAGCTACCCAAAAGAATTCCTTATCTTTGTGATAGATAGTGCTAAGCACACTTGGTCTCATTGAAAAGTGGTAGTTGTAGCCTATAAAATGGAGTGTTTTATATGCAATGAAAAAAAGTAGTGCTAATATACAATGCCAACATCAGATGCCCCATAGAGGCTTATTAAAAAGTAATATACTTAAACGAGATTCAGACCTTGCTCTGCTTTTCCATGCATGTTCTCAGGATAATGCCCCAGTATCATAACACACATGCATGCAGAGAGGAAAAGCAAGGCTTGGAAGCTGAATTGCAAACCAAACAAGCATTCAGAGTAACCTTTTTAATTAGGGGAAATGGCCTGGAGAAGAGTAAAGTGAGTGTGTGCCTCTTTGTTGGGGAACAGCAAATGTGGGGGACAGAGCTGTCTACTTGAACTCCCAAAGGATTTTCTCTATGCCAGGTTAAACCAGTGGCTCTCTGTAAACCTTTTGCTTGACAAAATGTTACCAACAATCAGTGTGGCTGGTTTGGGTGTTCAGCATATGAAGCAATCTCGTCCTTTCTCAGAATTATTTAAGCAGAAACTTTAGTAGCAAACTGAAGCAGATTTAGTACTTGATAATGCAGGTCCTTCACATAACTCACTCCTTTTTATTTAGTACCTTTTAAATATAACTTATTTAAGGAATCCCATAAACCTGAAACTTTTGAAGGAAGTAAGGAAAGGAAGATAACACCTGAAAGCTAATGCATATTAGGGCCAGACATAACTAGCCTGGGAGAAAGGACAAGTTACTTGGATGTGGCATTCCCTTGGAATTGAAGAAAAGTGGGCCCAGTCTGTTATGTTACAGTTAAACCAAAATTGATTTCTGAAGAGGGCAGGTTTATAGGCTCATCTTGCCATAACTTTGATCATAAGATTTCTTTGTTCAGTTCTAGTTTGAAAAATATTGTGCCAAAGTTTTGTTTATTTTTTAAAGGAGTGTAAGCCAAATGGTGCCAAAAGGTAATAGGGTATTTAAAAGTAGAGATATTTAGACAAACAGTTTGGAACTGTATAAAAAAGGAACACTGGTACTTGCGTTAGACAAATATTGTACCTTTGGTCTTTGAGTCCTTGGGAGTTTGAAACCCAGTTTGCTGTGGTACAAAATGCACAACTAGAGATGCCACTATGTTTTGCTTGAAGTTCTACCTCACTTTGCAGAAGTAAATCATCTACCTCAATTTAGCATCAGACAGGTTTGGGAAATAGTGAGAATCTGCCTGGGGGAAGGATTCATCCTGCCTGTTGGAAAAGCATTTTAATTGAAACAGAGATACTAAGTGGTGACTGCTTGCTTTGTTTGCTTATGTTTTTGCTGCCTGCCTGTGGAGATATTAAGCTGCCCTTGCTAGAGAATCTGTAAGTAAAACCAAATGTTCAGGCAAACTGGACTGAGACCTGAAACGCTTTCGAGTTTGTTCTTGGTTTCACCACGAGGTATGGAAGTGTAAGCTTTTGTTCAGTATTATGACACTACTGGCTGACATGACATACTTCATGTTCATTTGCAGTGTTCTTATGTCCATAAGACCTTTAGGTCTTCTCTCTACAAGAGAAAAATTTTTATGCATGCCTACCAATGTGTTTGGGAGGACTGGTGTTATGATTGCTGGAAACACGATGCTATACCAAATGCTTGAAGGGAATAAGGTCCTGGTTTTTTATTTTATTGACTTGGTGATTGTATTAGTAGCTTGCTTGACTCAATGGGATTTTTTCCACCATGACAAAGCAATCAAGTTCCTATTCCTGGAGGGCAGCTTAGGTTCAGACGTACTCAGGAGAGGCAGTTTAAAACCAGTGTCTTGGGGTTTTAGGCAAGTTAAGTAGTGACATGCAACATACCCCGTTTTACCTGTGGAGTTAAGTTGCAGAAGCACATTTTCAGACTACTGGAGGGAAAAAAAAAGTCCTTTTTCCTCCCCAGCTCATATTAAGGGGTGGCAGAAGTGGGTACAGGAGACCCCTAATAACAATGAGTTGTGCTGGGTTTGGTAAGTGTTGTGGTGGGAAATGTACATTGATGTCTCTAAGTGATCTTACGGGTTAACGAGCCAGACTGGCATCTTTTTCCATCATTGTTCAACCAATAATGGTTCTAAAAATGCTTTGTGTACCTGCATGGTCTTAGACCTTCTATTAATGATTGTATCAACTTACAAACTCAGGTAGATAATTTTTTAAGCTCTTTTCATAGAGCCTTACTGACTGAATGTTAAGTGTCTGTGTACTGATGTAGTTAAGTAACTTCCTTTTGAACTACCAGACTAGTTTAAAAAAAAAAAAAAGTCCTTTTGTAGGTTTGTAGTGTACTTTTCAGACAATGTAGTAGTTTTTCCTTCAGAGGGAGAGATGCCTGTTTCTGAATTTTGTTTTTAGTTGGGTTGGTTTTTTTTTTTTTTTTTTGGTTTTTTGTTTTGGTGGGTTTTTTTCTTTTCTCTAAAATGACTAAGAGGTTTTTAACTAGTTTGTAAGGTTTGCTTAGTCACCTGAGTTGTTGGTGGGAGTTTCTTGCGTCTGTGACTCTTGTACTGTGCATTACCTGTCATGCCCTGCTCGCTTTGTGCACAAGTCCTTGGAGAAGTTGAGGGTGTGAAACACATGCCTGTGATTTAATTCAAACGAAAATTGCAAGTCTTGAACAAAATGAAGCTCAGCCCCATTAAACCAACGTTGAACATGCATTTTTCTTCTCCTCCTTCCCTCCCCCCTTCAATTGACTGTAGATGTATGCCCCATCTTACAAAATTTTCACTACTGATTTGTAAGTAGCACTGCCTCAGTGCAGGTTTGCATCAGGATCCAGGCTGATCTTGTCAGTCTTTGGACATTGGGCATCTTGAGTTGATTTGTTTTCTCAGTTTCCTCTTCTGTTATTTCTTACCTACTTTGGTAACTAATCATGCTGCTCTCCTAATAACAATAAAATATCTCAGGAGGACAGACAGTGCTCTGCTTTTAATGAGCTGCTCAGAGCTTTTGTATCTAATTGAAAATGAGCCAGGCTGTGACAAGAATTGCCATGCTCCAAGAAGGGCATCACATTTCTACTTGGACAAAAAGTGATATGATTTTTACTTGTCACACGTTGAGTACTGCAGAGAAGAAAGCATGACAGGTTTTGTGCAAACTTTTACATAGAATAAGTGAACAAAATGTTAGAACCCTTGTGTTAATGGAGGCTTCTGAATGTATCTTTGTGGTCCATAGGGAAGGCTGAAGGATGTAGCAAGGAGACGATGTATCAGCTACTGGCAGCCTTAAAACAAAGTCAGTGTCTCTCTGGACTTTAAAATGTTCCTATGCAGTTTATTTTATTTTTGTTTAATCAAATAAATGTGAGGGTTTTTTCATGGCAACCCTGTGTGTGTGTGTGTGTTTCTGTACTACCCAGAAAAAGCCTTCTCTTTTATCAGGATGCAAAAAAGAAAAAGCCCCCCTAATTTTTTGTGCTATTGGAAGAAGTCCTTGTTGTCATGACCGGAGGAAAGAGTTGTGATATTGAACTCACTGCTTCAAACTCCATGGTTTTTTTCCCAATATTTTGCCAGAAAGTTTCTGGTTTTACTTTTTTAGGTCCATTTCTAGGTTTCCATTCCTTCACCTTAGCCACTGAAAGAATGCTTCTTCTTCATAGCAGTGTAAAGCAAAGCCACCAGAACATTTAATAAGTCTCCCTGGCATCTTACAGGGCAGGCTATCAGCAAAAATTGGGTGAGTGGAAAGCTGCCCTTTTTCCTCACTTTACGACCAAGATGCTCTTCAAATAAGGTTTGGGAATTAAGACCACCGACTGAATGCCCAGCATGGGTAGCTGTGGAGGTGGATTCCAGGAAGTGCTGGCTAAGTGCTAAGTACTTTAGCTTTTCAAAGTCAAGATGCCTTCTGTACAACTGTAGGGCTCTCAGCACCATGCTGTGCTCTATTCATCAAAATCCTTGACCAGGCCATTGCCTTCTTCCTGCTGGAGCAGCTGGCACCATGTCAGAAGTACAGAGATCACTTCAAGGGAGGGAGAAGGCCCTGTGGAGGTGGGGACAAAGGCTGCCCAGGTGAGTTTGCCCAGCTTTCTGTCTTACTCTCTATTCCCTTGGCTCTTCGGTGCCCTCTTCCTGAAGACAGCTGGAACCCAGAAGCTTCCTGAGCACCAGGAGATGGCTCAGGACACTGCTGAATGAATGCTGTCCAGTCCTTGCACCAGGGCCATGGGCAGAGCGAAAGGTTCTGAGAGAAACAACAGTGGCCATGGCCATGGTGCAGGAATAGTCCT
Source organism: Cettia cetti (assembly GCA_013401135.1). Taxonomy (NCBI): domain Eukaryota; kingdom Metazoa; phylum Chordata; class Aves; order Passeriformes; family Sylviidae; genus Cettia; species Cettia cetti. The sequence continues at coordinate 60,060 of VZUI01082843.1, forward strand.
GAGGCAGCGACAAGGCTTGTGGTGTGTGGTGGGGAAAAGGGAATGCTCCCCCTTTCTCCTGCTGTGGGAGCATGAGCCAGTGCATGGCTGCAGGGGCGATCCTAGAGGTAAGGGGACAGTGGGGGAACAGGGACAGGCACCCTTGCCTTCAGGAAGTGGCCCAAACCAAGCTGCTAAGCATTGTTGGGTTTACTAACTTAGCCCACGGCTCAGCCTGGCCTGCTCGTGCTCCTCTTTTTTCTACCAAAGGACAGCTCACCGTTTTACATGACCTCCTTTCCTACCAGAGACAAAAGCAGCTGAGGGAAAAGGATTGAAGGGAGAAGCCGGGTCCTTGGCTGCTGCCTCCCTTGATGTGTTTTGATATTTATTTTTTCCTTTCTGTTAATAGTAAGCGACGAGCGCTGAAAGCCGCCAGCAGCACCCATCCGTGCCCCCGTGCGGGGCAGAGCCGCTGTGGGGCTGAGCCGCCTCAGGGCACAGGGGCCGGGAGAGCCGGGGCCGAAGGCTGCGGCTCGCGTGCACATGCGGCTGCGATAAGATAGATGTGCCTTATCTGGGAAACAACTGCATCCTTCACCGAGCCCGGGCACGGCCAGAGCATCTTTAGCATGTGAATGCCCCGCATTCCTGGGGGGGTGGGGAAGAATCTTCTCTATTCAGGGCCTGGGACCACACAGGGAGCATCTTGAACCTTTTTATATTTAATCAGTCCATCTACTCTGACCTAAAGGATATCAGCTCTCTTTCTTCCTTCTTTCAGAAAGGTGCTACCTACTTTTTCCTGATACATTTTTTTATCCCTAGTGTTTCTAAGCCGTTTGCCCCTACCTGAGGACAAGGGTGCATTGCAGTTCCTGGCAAGATAGAGAAGTTACTGAAAAAGGCAGCTACTGGGTTGTATTCTGAAAGGATTGAAAAGCAGGGCAGGCAGGTATCTGACACAGAGAGAGTAGCTTCAAGGTAGGTTTCATGCTTGCTGCTGTCCTGCTTTCTGCTGGAGCCACACGTGCTCACTCCACAACTTGCACATTGTTTAACACACTTGCTGTTCTGTTTCTGAGCTGCTTTCTTCAGGATGATGGATACACACCCAGGGATGTCCTGCTGCCTTTCTCTCCTGGACACACCTGCATTCCCCCACACTCACGTTACTGGGAACAGAAGCGGCAGGCCCAGAATCCAAGGTGCTGCTTGGAGCAGTGACCTTCTTGGTGCTGGCTGGAGGCAAAGTACAATGCCAGCAGCACAGGGAGATAAGGTGGTAGCTCAGTTTTACCCTGGAGATTATCAGGATAGCTGAAATGGCACAAAACAGCCCTGGAGGGACTGTGAAAGGAGTGCTGGGCTCCAATTACCTTACTGCCGGCATTAGGCAGGATGGCTCCTCCCCTCCTGTGCTCACAGTAAATAACCAGAGGGTCCTTTATTATGCTGCCATCTTCCTTTGAGTTAAAGGCAGATTTTTATTTTTTTTAAGAGAGAGGTATGGAAACTAGATTAAAAAACTGCCACAACCCCCCCCCCCCCCAAACCAACCAACACCCCCAATCCCCTACCCCCCTTCCAAAAACACCCCACCCCAAGCCCAGCCTTTTTCTTAGAGCGAGGCCCATGCTTCATCTGTGCCTGCACCATTACACCTTTCTGTTGGGCAAAGGAAAACAGAAAAAAGAAAAGCTAACAGAAACAAATTCCCTCTTCGTTGAGGAAGAGCATGGCTCATGTACGTCAAAACAGCAGCCAACAAAACAGCTCCACTGCTCTTTCTGCAGGACTTCAGGTAAATTGTTCTCCCCACTCACTGTTCTCCCCTCTATTCTCTTCAAAAAGAGCTGAAATACACACTTGGATAACCCTTTTTTCTTTTTTTGTAAATAAACTGCCACTCCCATTCAAAGCAGGTACCAACCTCCCATCATTCATGAAATAACCTTTACAAAACAAACCTTTTGGTTTACATCTTTTATTAAAAATTTACATAAACACACTCCAGCAATTGGGGTATTCAGGTGTCCTAGGTTAAAAAAATATACAAAATTCCAAGCCCCCATGATCAGGGCAGCAGCAGGTAAAAGAACAACCCTCATTTCCTTTGAACAGTGGTGAAAGCTGGCATCTGAATGGGCTGGATTGAGTGGACTGGCTGGAACACAGGCTTTTTCCGCATGTCAGAGAGTGTTTTCACAGAAGGGAGCAGCTGGTTCCTCTTGATGATCTGCAGTGCCAGCTGTGTGTTACCTACAAGACAAGGTTCAATTAAAAAATCCAAAATACCATTTTATGACACGAATTACTGTTCAGGGACAGAGCTGATGAGCCAGTCCTGGGCCCAGGCCAGGTACACAGCAGTCCTTCCTCTCCAGTGAAATCCTGGCATGTATAGGAAGAGCAGTAGTCAACAGGAACTTTGAAAAAAATAGTTTTGATTGAATCCACCTATTCTTAGCTGAAAACGTCAAGCTTTTACCTCAGAGCTGGAAGATGCCAAAGTACCTTCTAATTTCCCAAAGGTTACCTCTTTTCTCTCCCAGCTGCACAGTGAGGTGCTAGATCACACACAAAATGCCCTCACACTGTGACATTGCAGACAGTAATGTGAATGCCAAGGGGATAAAACATGTTTTTAAAAGAAGAAGTTTGATTTTCAACTGTAGGTATGGTCCATCAAATAACCACCAACATACATGGAAAACTTACTCTTTGTTAAAAACTAAACTTGTAAAATTACAGGAGAAAAGACACTGAGTTCTGAGGAGAGTATTTCTCTATCATACTTTTCTTTCCCTGAAGTTTTAGTTTCAGAAGAGATGCACCATTTTGTTGTCATTTATAGAACAAAAAATGTTTTTAGCCTCTTTTTAGTTACAGACTAAGAAGAGGGTGAGTGATGTAAATCCCACTTTCAACTCTCTTCTGCTCTGTACATCTTTGTTGCAGAAATAAATGTTTCCAAAGTTCCAATTCAGAAACATCTTTGTAAGAAAAGCTTTGCAGAAGTCTCAATTTCAAATGCAAATGCTCAAATCCTCAGCCTGCCTGCAATGCAACATCAGTGAAGGGGAACAGGCACACAGAACATTTCACAACACTTGATTATGAAGTGCCCCCCAAGGTCCACAGGTCTGCAACCATGACAGCTTCAAGCAGCAGTGAACCAGTCTGCTCACACTGCAGAATTCAAATGCAACCTTTCCAGTTTCCCATTATGTACAGCTTTCCCCTCAGACAAACAAAGTGAACCTTCAAAAGAAAGCATTGTGGAAGAGAGAGTTATCAGTATTAAAAGCTTTGCTGCCATACTTGCTATACAGGCCTTGACACAGCTTCTTTGGGAAACTTGGATTGTGGCTGCCTTTTAATGGAGAAAACTTTTCAAACCCTTTTTATAGTATAAACCTCAAGGGTTTTACTGAACCTATCCAAGACTGCTGACTTCTGCACCAAGATAGAAAACTTCAGCTCAGGAAGTGAATGTTTAGGAGTGTGTAAGAACAGGACGGCAATAAACTATGGAAGGTGAACATACATGGGTCCACAGCAGTGTAAAATGGAGGCAGGGCCTAAACAGTATTGCTCAAAATACTGGCACAACTCAATATAGAGTAGGAATGATGACTATGGCCCTCCTCCCTTTGTATCCTAAATTAAAGTTGATGGAACATTTCCCAACTTACCATTCTGCAATTCAAGATACACAGCCAGCAGGATGGCCTCAGGAGGGATCTCTTTGGGGTGGATCAGTGAAGCAGCCTTATTGAAAATGAAGAGAGTGGGGAGAAAAAGTACTTAAGAGAAAGATCCAGCACAAAGAAAGTGCCCCTTGACAAGATTGCTACCACCATCTTAGGTAGTGAAACTAAACAACAATTCATCAACTAAGACCAGATTTTTTCAAACTCGTACACTCCATCAGGTTTAAGCATGCAAGGAGAGACTGCAAGATTATCAACATAGCAAGACTGTTTCACACTAATTAGCAGGACCATCTGCTAATGCTTATGTGCTTATGTTCATATGGATCTGAATTTCTTGGGCCAGCCTAGCGTGGTTTGCTGGTGAGGTGACAGGTGAAGAAGGTAACCTGCACTGCTCCGAAGTTCAGAATACAAAGTTAACAAGGAGTGTTCATTAGCTTTCCATATACAACCATTTTTCAGCTATGTAATCAATGAATTTATTGTAGATGGAGAGCCCTGCTATATTTTAAATCCATGGGTGGCCTTGCATTCCTTTGGGCTTTGCACAGGTGCTACAGAGCCCAGGCACAGACACCTGTCCCATCATAAGAAGCCTCAAGAGGAAAAAGCCAGACAGCTGCCTTAAGTAGCTGAAAGCCTCATAGCATTTGAATCTGTTCACACACACAAATACTGTGAAGTAATTTGGAAGCTGCTGTTTCAGTTTGTAGCTCAACAATGCATCCAAGCAGTATTCCTGACAGGAGTGGCTGCCAAAAGAGAAACATCATGACTGAAAGAGATGGGTCCCAGCCATGAGCAAGACCAATTGATGTGACACAGGCTAAGTGGAGACAGCATTTCAAAAGCAGTACTTGAGAATTTTTGGGATTAGAGGCAGACAAGGAGCATACCTCCAGCAGAAATGCAGTTTGTTCTCACAGCCTTAAAGATACTAGTTCTGATGGTGAGTTATTAAATGACTAGGGAGAAAACTGTCTCTGAATTATAACAATTACTACTAGACCATTAAAAAGACCACACAAAACCCCAAACAAAAAGTAAACTTAGAAAATGTGAAAAGGCTTCCCAGCCATCATCCACTGTTCTGACCTAAGGAAAATAAAATGCTGCCTATAGTGGTACTGAACTTTTTACACGAGTAAGAATTTTGGAATTAATTTTGTTTCTAATAGAGAAAAACCATAAAAACAAATGTCTTTATTTTGTTCATAAAGACAAATAAAAGCCACCATCTCAGCAGGGTCTGCAAATAAGCCTGGGCTGTGAAATCACCAGAATTTGCTGGGATCTGAATTGCACTTTGAAGGAAGTACATTTGTCCCTAAAGCTGCCTTGAGATTTGTTTTTCATACCTGATGAAGACACTTGCGAGCTTTGTCATATTCACTCCTCAAGCAGTAAGCACTTCCAAGGTTAAATAACATCATTGTTCGTGCAGACGTGACTGAACTGGGGTAACACTGTGGTGTCTGCTTGCCAGCTGCAAGAAAAAAATATTTTTTTCTTACATTTTTATTCCAACTGGCCAAGTAAGTTCTTGTACTGAGCTGAATTCAGTGGCTGGTACTTACAAGATTCCATTGCCTCATTCTCTCCTTTATCAGACCCTGCAAAGAAAAAAAAACAACAAACACAAACCCATCATGTTCTGTGACCTTTTTAAAAGGTTATTAGAAAAAATAATACAAATATACAAATTTTCTGCTTTCATCACAGTCTGACATGAAAGAGGAAAAACAGATTGAGTTTATGTCATTTAAGACTTCCTATCTTCAGCGCTGTGCTTTTAGATTTGCAGATGAGTATAGTGAAGTTTAAACTGCAGTCATGTCATTGGAATCAGAGGTGCTGTAGACTTCACTATGGAGATGGTTCTGAAGTACTTTTCTCTTAGAGAATACACACTCCCAACAAGATGATTAAGATACAAATTAACTAAGTTGTTCCCACTCCTATATCTCACTAAAGTAGATTCTGGTGGTATGACAAAGCCTGGTTTAAAGACCAAAAAGCTGGCAGAGATGGTCTAAAACCCAAACTTAACCATAATAGCACATTTAACAAAAGCAGCTTTCAAAAGTTTCCTTCAAACAAGCCAGAATATTACAATATACAGTTCTATTAATGCTACTGAATTAACCACTTCCTAGGAATGGCAAACAAGGAAAACACACCAAACACAAAGTAGGAACTGAAGCCAGAAAAATAAAACAAAAACACAAACAACACCCTTCCCCCATCCTGCAATAGCCTACAGGTCTTAAAACAAGACATCTTAATCACCATTATATTTGTGTCTACAAAGTTACAGCAGGAAGGCAGTTGAAATAATAACCAGTTATAATGAAGTGTGGACGCATTAACCTTGATCCTGCTCATTTGAAGAGATCCCAAGGGAAACATCAGTGACATTCTCGGGGTTCAAGTGAGTGATGGCATCAGATATTCTGTCTAGAGAGATGAGAGCTTCTGCTGCATACAAATGCCCAAGAAACCTACAACAGCAAAGGGTCAGGGTACAAATGTCAGCACAGCAATCCCCAGTTTGTTATGTGAGCAAACAATGCAGTCTTCAATGTGAGCACTTGGGACGTAGTACTGGGAACACTTGCATGGAAGTTAACTTGTCATAAGGTATTGTCATAATACTCACAGTTCTAGCATTTACTGCTTTTAGGCACCAAAATTATTTTAAAAATCCACACCCGAAAAATAACAATTCATCCAGGCACAGGAATTGTGATTCTATAGAAAAAGAACTTTGGTGAGGCTTTATCCAGAGAATTAAGACAAGCCATACCAGAATATGGATATAACTACAGTTTAAAGTGTTACATTATTTTACATTCAATAAAAATAAATAATAAAATATCCTGGGACCAAGATACATATCTCTTTGTCTTTGTAAAAAACCTGTTATTTACCATTTCCTTCATTACATAACAGTAACACAAAATTATGTGTTACCTTGCAAACTCCTCAAAGATCTTGCTAATACAATGATTGTGCAAAAGGATGAGCTCCTGCGGTAGTGTGAAGAACAGGAGCCAAAGAATTAAATTGGCATGGACGTGTTTAATGCATGGTGCCAGCATATGAAAATAAGCACGAGTTACCTTGCCTTCCACAAGTATATTATGAGTTTTGAAAAATATTACTACTGTAAAAACCTCTGCTATACTTTATCCTGTGCATTAAATGCATAGTGTCAGAAGGACAGGACCGAAGTTGCTTTGTTTGAATTTGTAGAGCTATATGAGAACTGTTGGGTAGAAAAAGAATGTGCTTTGAATATCCTTCAAAAAAATACAGTGCTAAGTGCGAGGTGAAAAAGAGAAACTGAAGAATGGAACCTATATAAGCAGCAGTAGCAAGTGAAGTGACAGTCCTGCACACACAGGATGTGTTACCCTAAGTGATGGAGCCAACATTCCCCTCTGAGGGTGTAGTTTCATAAGCAAGCTTTCAGCTGCGTGGGTTTGGGCTGATGTTGGCTACCCACAGCTGCACATCCCTGCCCCTCGTGCTGTGCCAAGCATGTGCAACCCCACAGTGAATCACGACAGAGACCTGATGGTCCTGCTGCTGCATGGAACCCAGAGCTGGAGAAACAGCAACAAAAGCAGCAATTGATTCCAAATTATACGGAATTCATACACAAAGGAGGGAATTCACATTCCTGTGTGTCAATGGACATTTAGTCAGGGCTTCCACAAGAACAGGAGCAGGCCAAGCAATTCTTTGCATCAGACACAGATTTGGCAAGCAACTATAGACATTGGAAGCTTCAACTCAGAACTCTCCAACAAAAAACAGGGCTAAGAAAGAAAAAATGACCCCATCAGACTTACTTAAGAGACCCTGAGAGCTTTGGTTGCTGCAGAAGTTTATCAGCATGATTCAATGCCATAAGGTTATCCCCCAAAGCCAGAGCCACGTAAGCACTACATGCAAGGATTGAGCACCTGGAAGGAAACAGACAAAAAAAAAAAAAAAAAAAAAAAAAAAAAAAAAAAAAAAAAAAAAAAA